>SJYS01013174.1:264436-281577 GCA_006410695.1 Philantomba maxwellii | reverse complement strand
GAAGAAAAGGGGACAACAGAGGATGAGATGGCTGGATGGCATCACCGACTCGATGGACGTGAGTTTGAGTGAACTCCGGGTAGTTGGTGATGGACAGGGAGGCCTGGCGTGCTGCAATTCATGGGATTGCAATGAGTCAGACACGACTGAGTGACTGAACTGAGTATTCCACTGTGTATACATACCACATCTTTATCCATTCATCTGTGGATGGACATTTAGGTTGCTTCCATACTTTGCCAATTGTTAATGATGCTGCTATGAACAAGGAGTGCATGTAACTTTTCAAATTAGTGTTTTTATTTTTTTCAGACATATTTTCAGGAATGAAATTGGTAGGTCATATGGTAGTTCTCTTTTTAGTTTTTTGAGGAATTTCCATACTGTTCTCCACAGTGGCTATACCAATTTACATTTCCACCAGTATACAAGGGTTCCCTTTTTCTGCACATCCTCATCATTCTTTGTTATTTGTGTTTTTTGATGACAGTCATTCTGACAGGTGTGAAGTGATATCTCACACTTTGGTTTTGGTTTGCATTTCCCTGATGATTCATGATGCTGAGCATTTATTCCTGTGCCTATTGGCCATCTGTGTTTTCTCTTGGGAAAAATGTCTATTTAGTTCTTCTGTCCATTTTTTACTTGGGTTGTTTGCTTTTTTGGATGCCAAGGTATATGAGCTGTTTGAATATGTTAGATATTAACTCCTTATTGGTCATATCATTTCCAAATATCTTCTCCCACTTCAGTAGATTGTCTTTTCATTTGTCAATGGTTTTCTTTGTTGTGAAAAAGCTTTTACATTTAATTAGGTCCTGTTTGTTTTTTGGGTTTGTGTGTGTATGTGTGTGTGTTTGCTTTTGTTTCCTTTACATTAGGAGATGGATCCAAAAAAAATACTGCTCCAATTTATGCCAGAGTGGTCTGCCTAAAATGGTCCTCTAGGAGTTTTATAGTATCCAGTCTTACATTTCAATCTTTAATCCATTTTGAGTTTATTTTTTACGTGGTGTTAAAGAATGTTCTAATTTGATTCTTTTACATGTATCTAGGACACCTTGTATTTTTAAGATTAGAAAAAAGATTAAATTGCTACCATTAATAAAGTGTTTCTTTCTTCATTCAAGCAGACTTCTCACTCTCCTCCTTGACAAAGTGCACTGAAAGGTGCGGAGCATGATGCCCTAATAAAGGCCACACAGAAACATGAGCTCAGTCAGTAGAACCCACTTCCAGAGAATATATTTACTTATATTCTTGTCTCACAGGCGGCAATTCCCTTTCTGATCAATTTTCTAGAAAAAAACTTTTCCTTTTGCAAACCACTAATTAGCTAACAAGAAGATTCTCATCAGTTGAGATCAATATCAATCAACATCAAATACTTGATGAGACACATGGGAAAGATGAGGTCTATCTGGTTTATTTTCAAAGTCTTTATCATCCACATCACTGCCCACTTTCTTATATAAATATATACAGCTTGAACAAGAGGCTGTGCAGAAGTATATAAGTTAACTTGTATATCTAGAGATTCTTAGACATTTACCATTACCATTTTTTATTCTAAATACTTTATATTTCTGAGCATGACACGCATTCTTTCAAGTTGAGCTCATAATATGATTTCCAGTGTACAGATATGGAAACTGAGGCATTAAAACAGTGGTTAGAGAGCTAATTGTCCTTCACAGTTAGGAGACTGCTGTTGACAGTATTAAGAGAGACAACAAGGCAAGTCAGTTACTGAGCTGGATTAAACCTTCAACTTCTCCTAGGTTTATGCTTGATCAGGGAATCACCTTGTCACTCCCACAAGGTCATGGAGGTGGGTAAACTTTTTATAATGTTACTGACTTTAAAGGAGTCCTATCTTTATTTAGTTAACCCTTTATCTTGGCCCTTCCTATTTGAGATCAGCTGTCTACATATTTCCATGTTTCGAGTATACTCAAGAGCAAGACTGTAAAGAATACAAAAATAAATCAGGACATAAAGATTATCAGCCTGAAAGCCACTAGGAGACAAACTGCCCCAAGGAACAAGGGAAATTAACATTCTTTCCTATCCACCTGGCAAGAACTAAGATCAAAATGAACTGTTGGCAAACTCTGTTAACATGGAAGCATGAGGACTGTAGGGATCCTATAAAATATTCTAGCACTATTAATATTAAGGTTTCTAAGGACCCTTTTATCAATGATAATTCTTCCCCATTAATACAGTGTTTTGTAAGAGTCTCCTTATAAACTGCCTTGAATTCTTTCTGGAAAAAAAATATGGAATGAATGAATGGTTGGATAAAGAGTAGAATATGTGCAAGCTTTATAATTAGACAGACCATGGCATTGAAAACCACCTTTGACATTTGTTGCTGCTGCTGCTAAGTCACTTCAGTCGTGTCTGACCCTGTGCGACCCCATAGACGGCAGCCCACTAGGCTCCCCCGTCCCTGGGATTCTCAAAGCAAGAACACTGGAGTGGGTTGCCATTTCCTTCTGCAATGCATGAGAGTGAAAAGTGAAAGTGAAGTCACTCAGTCGTTTCCGACTCTTGGCGACCCCGTGGACTGCAGCCCACCAGGCTCCTCCGTCCATGGGATTTTCCAGGCAAGAGTACTGGAGTGGGGTGCCATTGCCTTCTCTGTGACATTTGTTAGGTCATGTTTATTTAACATTGAGAAGTTACTTAGCCTCTCTGAGCCACTTAACTTCTATGAGCCAAAAGTTCTCATATGTTTAAAAAATAAATAATAATATCTCCTCTTGTGGTGATTAAATGAGACTACATATAAAGCACTTGATACATTGTAGATATTCAATAATCAATGAAGGTGAAGGTGAAGGTGAAGTCGCTCAGTCGTGTCCGACTCTTTGCGATCTCGTGGACTGTAACCTACTAGGCTTCTCCGTCCGTGGGATTCTCCAGGCAAGAATACTGGAGTGGATTGCCATTTCCTTCTCCAGGGGATCTTCCCAACCCAGGGATGGAACCCAGGTCTCCCACATTGGAGGCAGGTGCTTTAACCTCTAAGCCACCAGGGAAGCCCTCAATAATCAATAGCTATTAATTAAAGCTTTTCATCAACCTAGATTACCAGTAAAACCATTCAGTATCAATGGGAGGTGGGGGAAAATAAAGCCTGACTATCACATATAAATAAAGCATTCTATTAAAAGCATTTTGAAAATAGTATGCATTTATTACTTCTATGATTTAGTGGGCTACCAATAGATTAAATNAGGTCTCCCACATTGGAGGCAGGCGCTTTAACCTCTAAGCCACCAGGGAAGCCCTCAATAATCAATAGCTATTAATTAAAGCTTTTCATCAACCTAGATTACCAGTAAAACCATTCAGTATCAATGGGAGGTGGGGGAAAATAAAGCCTGACTATCACATATAAATAAAGCATTCTATTAAAAGCATTTTGAAAATAGTATGCATTTATTACTTCTATGATTTAGTGGGCTACCAATAGATTAAATGCATGTTAATATTCCTTACCTCTTTGTGAAAAGAACAATTCATTTTATGAATGTCTTTGGAAAGAAATAATAAAGTTTAAAATTTCTTAATCTAATTCTCAGACCCTACTAAGTGATTTAATGCAATATCAATCTTAAATTTTAGTCAGTATAAAATTTTTTAAGAAGTTAAAAATTCTTCTATTAAAACATGAATTCAAATCTAATTGAACCAGAAGTCATGTGACATTAGTATGCCACATAAAACCTTTGAGCTATGACTTCTCACATATCTAACAGAAGGTTGAAGTAGGTTTCTAGTGCAACTGTTTCCTTTTACCACACTGTACATTTTGTGCATTAAATGTGGGTAGTGGTGGGTAGTAAAAGTTGCTAAAGGAGGATAGGGAAACAACCAAACAAACAAAAAATGTCACTGTTCTTCAGAACTGAAATATATTATCCAGGTCACGCATTCAAGATCTAAAATTCTCTGGTACTCAGAGGACAAAGGTAATATCATATGCATCTTTTTATCTCTTCATCCCCATCTCAGCATGAGTCTTTCTTTATAGTAAATATTTAATAATACTTGTCATTGAAGAAACAAACCAATGAACACATAAACTTCATTTTACACAGTCTAATAGCCAAAGAATTGTCTAGGATTGTTCTTTTTTTTGAGTACTTTGACTCCAGTGCATGAATTATACAACAACCATGATTTGCTCCTGGAGGCATCTCCAAGGTAATCACATGAGAATATGGCATTCTATGGAATATAGCAGCGATGCTGATTGATCACAAAATGGAAGAAACTTTAAAATTTATTCTAAAAGCAGTAAGTAAATGACATTTTCTGAGTTTTTATTTCAGATGAAAAGGCCCTGGAACAATCAGCAAAATGCCAAGAAAATTAATTCAATATACATGGAAGATAGAACAGAAAACAACCAACTTCAGAAATCTGTACAAGTCATGCGGTAGGGACTCAATAGTAAAAGACCAAGAACTTCTGTTTTAGTTTTACACTTGCTTCATAAAAAAGCCACAAACTTTGCAAAATATGCGATGGATACTTTCTGTTGGATATTTTTAATCTGATCTAATTGTTCTTGACAGTTTCCTTTACCACATCATGCATTATGCACATTAAACATGGGCAGTGGGAAGGGAAAGCTATTCAAGTGGAAAAGGGGAAAAGAAAAAAAAATTATTTTCTTTCAAAATTGAAATAAGCTATCCAGACAAACTAAGCTGTATAATTTTACATATGAAAAAAGGAAATGAAGATGGCAAAAATCATATTACATTTAGTGTTGAGAGTATTATCTTTTGAATAATTCAACGGATTATCATACCAATAGTGTATTTTATCTTTTAAATTATGGTAAATCAGTAGTCAAATTTTACTTAGGAATTAAGATAGTGCTTTATTGAAGACTTCATTTAAGTGATCTGCATTTAACTCTGGGATTGTAATGAAATTTATTAAAAAGTTTATACTTGTAGACTTTGTTACCTTTCCCACATCCTCACTCTCTACCTCTAAAGAGAGCTTTGCTTGACCTACTCATGTTTCTCTTCTTTCCCACCTTCTAAAGAGAGTTCCACCTTACCAGTCCAATGCCCCTGCTCATATTTTCTGGAAATCAGAGATTTTCTCAGAGTAATCTAACTTCGCCTCAGCTACATCAGTTATGAGTCCCAAATAATATCAATTTCTTATTAGTTGACACTAGGAGGATACAGACCAGTAACTCACATAATAATCAAACTAGCTGCTTGTAGTTCTAAATNGAGATTTTCTCAGAGTAATCTAACTTCGCCTCAGCTACATCAGTTATGAGTCCCAAATAATATCAATTTCTTATTAGTTGACACTAGGAGGATACAGACCAGTAACTCACATAATAATCAAACTAGCTGCTTGTAGTTCTAAATATATCCATTAATTTATCTTTCAAATATCTTTCCAATACTATCTTTCAGAAAGGACAGCATGTGCCGTCAAGTGGCCCATCCAAGTCTTGACTCAGACCCTAATATAGATAAGATATCACGGCAAGCTAAGATTTCAAATGCAAGAGATCTGACCAGTAAATAATAAGAAAGAATTAATGATATAAAGAAAAGTTTCCATGAGGAGAGATTAGGAATCAAAAATTTAAGCATAGATAAGAGAACAGATAGTGAATAACTAGAGACTGTGGGTATATCATTCAAAAGGATTTGCAAAAAGAACCATGAGATTGAGCTGGTGATGCTAGAATGTAAAGCATGAGTTTTAGGGCAAGGGTCAGCAAAATAAAGCCTGCTGCCTCCTTTTGTAAATAAAATTTTATTAAAACTCACATCCATTTATTTGCATACTATCTATGGCTGTTTTCCTACGACAAGAGCACAGCTGAGTAGATGCAATAGAAACCATATGGCTTACAAAACCTAAAATGTTTATTATCTGGCCCTTTACAGAAAAAAATGTTTGGTGACCTCCAATTTGACTTTAGGAAACCAGTGATTACATCATGAGAAAAAAAGTCTGATTTCATACCTCATGTTCACACCTCAAATTATCTCACACTTTAGGTTATATTTGAAGTAATCTGAATTTCACCATTTTGTTGAAGTAATAAATTTGGAGAGGTCTGTTTTTTTCTACAGACTGCTATATAATTTTTCATATATAAACCTCATTAGATAAAGTATATCCTTATCTACTCTTCTGAAATATTAAGGAGAAAATTTCTTTACACATTTGAATTGTAACATTTTCAAACAAACTGAAATACTGTAAAAGAATTTGAGGAGCATGAAGAAAAGGAAAAAGCTTTTAGTGATGTATTGATGATGAGAGAAATATTCTGAAGCAAACCAAAGAATGAGTAGGTATTCTCAAAGTTTACTGTACTCAAAACCTTCTGGTAACCATCTAGTTATCATTTAATTATGGCCATCAAGATTAAGTGGTGCAACTGCATCCTGTGTCCCTCACTGAACAAGAAGCTCTTTCAATGGTGCCCTCTCCCATCTTCAGTTCTAACTTAGTGAAAACCACTATTACAGAATGCTAGTATGCCCTTCCAGAGAAGGCAATGGCACCCCACTCCAGTATTCTTGCCTGGAAAATCCCATGAACAGAGGAGCCTGGAAGACTGCAGTCCATGGGGGTAGGATGTGACTGAGCGACTTCACTTTCACTTTTCATTTTCATGCATTGGAGAAGGAAATGGCAACCCACTCCAGNAGCCTGGAAGGCTGCAGTCCATGGGGTTGCTGAGGATCAGATGTGACTGAGCGACTTCACTTTCACTTTTCACTTTCATGCATTGGAGAAGGAAATGGCAACCCACTCCAGTGTTCTTGCCTGGAGAATCCCAGGGACAGGGGAGCCTGGTGGGCTGCTGTCTATGGGGTCACACAGAGGTGACTTAGCAGCAGCAGCAGCATTCTTTGAGTGCTTATTTTGTGAAATGAGCTCTTAAAAGGATTGTCTAACATTTAATTTTTGCTAATCTAATACATTAAAATAACTTTTTGTTCTTACAGTTTATTGTATCTAGGTTGCTAATGGAGTCAGCATGTGTATTAGTTATTAACATTTTTTGTCTGTTAATTGTGTATTCATGTAATAGCACCACAATTATGTTCACTGGCTTGTTGTTAAACCTTGGATTATATTGATTATGTTTATGATAAATAAAATATTGTGTTCAGAAAGTCTTTTACAATAAAATCTATTATGTCCATGTATATTTGCCTTTGTAATCTCCACTTTATCTTTTTCCTCCCTTTTCCTTGCCTCCATTCTCTTCATCCTTCCACTTAACTCTGAGATATTAGGCATGTCTATTTATCTTTATAAGCCTCTCAGGAATAATATACAAAGGGTAATTGTAAGGAATAAATATGTCATATTATCATATTATGAAGCACTATGTCTCGCACACTCTATAATTCTGATTGACGTTTGTAGTTTTGCTTCAGATAGCCTCTGCATATGTGTTGCTAAATTAACTACTTGTGTTATAATTTATTTTTAGTATATTAAAAAAAANCAGCAGCAGCAGCAGTATGCCCTTCAACAGTACATTTCTCAATTTTTTTGTTGAAAGGAGTAATTTCTAAACCTTCTTGGATTCTTGGGACTAAAATTTAAGATGAGCAACCCAATAACATCTGTAGAATTTTTTTTAAAAAATCTCTAAACCTTACAGGAAGAATTGACTTTCGTGTCCACACTGGAAAGTCTTGGCCTCTCACCCAATTTCTCTAGTTCAGTTTCCAAAACCAAGGCCTCTCAAATAAAAGGGATGCTTATGATAGGCAGAAGAAAGAAGATGCCTACAGCATCACCATTTGGTAATGGAAATCTCCTCTCTACCATCTCCAAAAGGAAACTGGGGCCATTTACATACCCTTACTCATCCCAGAGTTTGTTTATTGGCTTCATGCTAGAACAGCTTATTGAAGACTCAGTTGCAGCCTTTGTTGTGAGAAAACGCCTCCCAAGGTATGAGATGCTCTAGCCTGTGGTGTGTATTCTGAATTCATCACCCACATATGATACTATTTTTCACATAGAAATGATACCTGGGTTCAGGGACCAAAGGATAAAAAAGGAAGTGGCAATCTTCACTGCAAACTCCCATGATTCATAATCGAAATTGTTTCTCAAAACTAGAGGTCCCTGAGACACTACCAGGGAATATATGGGGCCAGACTAGTTTCATAATTATACTAAGATGTTATTTGACTTTTTCACAGTGTTGACTAGAGGAGGAAATGGTAACCTACTCCATTATTCTTGCCTGGAGAATCCCATGGACAGAGGAGCCTGGCGGGCTACAGTCCATGGGGTCACAAAGAATTGAAAATGACTGAGTGACTTAGCACACACGCATGCACAGTGTTGACACTGGAAGCAATGGTAGATAAAACTTCTTGTGCCTTAGCATGAACCAGAAAGTGGCTCCAAACTATGTCCATAGCCATTGTGTTCTTCACCTCCTGGCACTGGCAATAAGAAATAACAAAAACAGAAAGTGTCCGTTCCACTTTAGAATGTTCTTGATGAAGCCATAAAAAATATGAATTATATTAACACTTGACCTGTGAATACGTGTCTTTTTAATATTCTGTGTGATGAAATGGGAAAGATACATAAAGCATTTTGGTAACACACTAAAATTGATGACTTGAGGAAAAGCACTTGTATGATTATTTGAATTAGAAGTTGAGCTAACTTTCTTTACTGTTTTTTACTTTAAAAAAAAATGACTGACAGACAATCTATGGCTATTCAGATTGAGATTTGGGAAATATTTTCTTGAACAAAGTGAGTTTGTCACTTCAAGAGAAACAATGGAATAGTAGTTGTGGCCAATGATAAGATTTCAGCTTTCAGAAGAAATTAATATTTTTTTTAAAACTTATATCCACCACCATAAGTTTGACAGTTTTCTAAAACTTAAAGATCTTCTGATAGATCACTGGTAGTGTTTAGAAACATGAATTTTTGACATCATATGATAAAATAGTTCAGCCTTCAGAAGATCTGAATAACTCAGAGAAAGTGTTTTCCAAATAACCAATGTATAACATTACAAAACCATGAAAGACCCATTAAAAACATGAGACAGACCAATGGATTCTAATATAAGAGAGTATTAACAGTTTACTAGTGTGGTATCAGATTCCATATTGCAGATAACTTGCAAAAACCTACAATTAGTCAAGTTTTAGTGGGTATCAAAAAGGATATCCACAATTATATGAAAAGATTATTTTTAGAAACCTTGCTTTTCACCAACTACATATCTGCGTGAGGCTGAACTTTCTACATATACTTCACACCTAAAATAACACATTGCAATACCGAATAGACCTCCAGGTGTCTTCTAGAAGTCTCTCTCTTCTATTAAACTAGACATTGAAAGAGATTTGCAGAAACATAATACAATACTTTTCTCCTCTATAGTTATATTTACCTTAAAAACTGTGTTCTATATTTTAGCATGTAATGAGCGTATCATTATTTTTAATGAATAAATATATCAAGATTATCTTCAGTTTAATTTCTAGTATGATAAATATCCATTACTATAAGCCATGCAAACAAGCACTCTTTGGGAACTCCAACAGTTTTCACAAGCATAAAGGGGCCCTGAGACCAAAAGTTTATGAACTGTTATTTTAGGTATTCTTTTTTTTCTCCAAACTGTAACTCGATGCTGTCTGATAATTCCTAACAGTTCCTAGCTGGCAAGAATAATGATTTATAAGGTACTGTAAAATCTTATATATATATATTGAATGGTAACTTCAAGAAGCTTACAAAAAAAAACAAGAAGCTTGCAATCTCAAATTCATTTTATAAAATCGTTCTATAGTTACTATACTTTGTGAAAAGTAATATTTCCATGGAAAAAATTATAAGTTCCTTAGAATTTCCTTGAAAGCCATATTCTTATTACAGGCATTTTATACTAAATATGTCTCATCTTCATTTAGGGTTCACAAATATGCATAACTTGTTATCAGGGCCCACTTAATTTTCACTGAACTGAACACATTTAGTTGCCTTAATCTCTCCTCACAAATGGATCCTTCCATTCCCTCTACCCTTATTATTTCTCATTTCTGGGTTTCCTCTAAAGATTTCTTTTTTGAGAGTTCACAAAACAGCAGATTGAATTCCAGGTATGATCTCTCTACCACCCAGTGATGGGAGTGATCTGTTCTCTGCTCTCCTAATAAAAAGCTGAAAATAATTCTAGACCATCACCCCTAGACATATCTAACTTTTTTTGTCCTCAATCACATTGAGATAGCTATAGTATTCACCAGCTTCCAGGTTGTTCTTTTCTACTGACTTCCAGAATTGCAGATGAGTTCTCTGCATTTCAAGTGAAGTAACTGTAAAGATGATCTTATTGACACCCTCAGTTCTATGAGATTATAAGGGGGGCTGTGTTGAAAAGAAAGTTCAGCAAGAATAACAGTAGCACTCAACCATAACAATTGTATGTATGTCTGCACACATGTTTAAAAGTTGGGAAAGTAATTATTTGAGTCACATAAATTTAGCCATCAAAAAATAACATATAATTTGGTTCAAATACCTGATCTTTATCTTCAAGGTACACCAGTCTTTCAGCATTCCATTATTTTCCTTTAAATTTATGACTAGCATGTCTTTTTTAGCAAAGGGGGAAATATTTTAAAAATTATTCTCTTAAAGGAAAAAAATCATATTTTATGTGTTTTTTTTTTTCACATAGTAGGGCCCTTATGGCAGAAAGTGAAGAGGAACTAAAGAGCTTCTTGATGAAAATGAAAGAGGAGAGTGAAAAAGCTGACTTAAAACTCAGTATTCAAAAAACTAAGATCATGGCATCCAGTCCCACCACTCCATGGCAAATAGATGGGGAAACAGTGGAAACAGTGACAGACTTATTTTCTTGGGCTGCAAAATCACTGCAGATGGTGACTGCAGCCATGAAAATTAAAAGACACTTGCTCCTTGGAAGAAAAGTTATGACCAAACTAGACAGCATATTAAAAAGCAGAGATATGACTGTACCAACAAAGGTCCATCTAGTCAAAGCTATGGTTTTTCCAGTAGTCAGGTATGATGTGAGAGGTGGACTATAAAGAAAGCTGAATGGCAAAGAATTGATGCTTTTGAACTGTGGTGTTGGAGAAGACTCTTGAGAGTCCCTTGGACTGTAAGGAGAATCAAACCAGTCGATCCTAAAGGAAATCAGTCCTGAATATTCATTGGAAGGACTAATGAAGCTGAAACTCCAATACTTTGGCCACCTGACATGAAGAGCTGACTGAATGGAAATAAACTCTGATGCTGAGAAACACTGAAGGCAGGAGGAGAAGGGGACAACAGAGGATGAGATGGTTGAATGGCATCACCGACTAGATGGATATGAGTTTGAGCAAACTCCAGGAGTTGGTGATGGACAGGGAAGTCTGGTGTCCATGGGGTCACAAAGAGTCAGACATGACTGAACAACTGAACTGAACTGAAGGGCTCAGAATGTGTCTTTGTAGATTTAACACTTTTCCATCTATTGGTCAGCAGGATTTTAAAATTCCCAACCTCTTGGAGAAAGAATCACTATTAAGCAGAAAGAATCCAGGGGTCACTCAAATTCAAAAACTATTGCATAATTAATTGGAAAAGGCTATACACTTACAGACATTTTCTGAAGAAATTGTAAAAAGAAAATACAGAAGAAAGTTTAGTGTAAATGCAAACAGTATTCCTCTGATTTTTTTTGAGATGGGATTTTATAAAATGTTTGTTTCAGAGGAAATAAATTAAAATTTGGGATGGAGAGATTAAAATGGAGCCTTGTATTTGATGTACCCCTCAATAAAGAGAAATTATTCCAACCATAATTGACATCTATTTCTGTTTTCTAACACCAGTCAGTCAAATGAATTGAGCTTTCATTGTATCTGTGCACTATTCCTAGTTCCATGAAAAACAAGTTATTTTCAGGAAGTTAATGTTTACCCATTTGCTTTGTGAAGTTAACATTGTTATTAATTAGAAACTAAAGAAAATTTTAAAAATATATAATTCCTATGGATTCTCAATTCCCTTGAAAAGAACTAGGATACCTGAGTAAAGAGATTCTGGTTTTAAATATTCATTATGCATATAGAAAATTCCCAGAAAATGTTTTTATTTTTAAGGGACTACCTTTGAAAACTTGTAAACCTCCATTCCCTTTTTAAAAAATAAGCAAATGATAGCTATCACTTAGTAAAGTTTATTGAACCTGCAAATTTTCTGTTTCTAGAAAAAAGTAAATCTTGTCAACCTTGGCTTTGAGCCAGTTCTCAAAGAATGTGGGTATTTTCCTCAAATATATAATTTAGTTTCCCTTAACTTTCAAAATAACAATTCATCTTATAGAACTTTGCAGATTTTACTTAAACAAATAAAAGAGTTTACAGTTTATTGCAAAAATTGCATTTAGAAAATTCATATACCAAAATAATGTGTTCCATTAGAAGATTTGAGAGTATAATATCAAGTTTCTAATCACATTTTCATCATAATGATCAAAAACTCTTCCTACCTTTACAAAATATCTCCATCTGGCTCCCCCATACTCACTTTTTTTTTTAATGTGGTTAATGCACAAATTTTTCTTTAGCAAATTTTTGTTTCATCTGGATCTAAATCCTATTGTTAAGTCCCTACAATTCAGCATATATTTATTGAGAGTCTCAAGTGTGCAAAGCTATGAATTAAATACTATTAAATCCCTGAATCCTACTGTAAAATCCTATTTTGCCTACATCAATGAATCCATTTCAGAGGGTAAAAAACTACAATATCCTTCCAACTGGTCTCCATAACTTTAATTTATCCCCCCCCCCTTTAATCCCACCTGAAAACTACAGCCAGATGAATTGTAAAATAAAAATCTAATAGCAGCTGTTGAAAAATAACACAAAAGCCTCCAGTTTTCTAAAGTATAACAAATTCACATATTGTTTTTACCTATGGAAACTTTCACTTAAATGAAACATCTTTTAAAACAGATGAAGGGAGAGATACTTGGATTAAGGTAGGGAAAGGGGAGCAAAGACCATGGGTTCAAAGGAACACGTTTAGGCTTGCTGCCTTGCATTGAAGGTATTCTACAAAATAACCTCTGTGTTCCTTAACCATTGTCTTCCTCATACTGTCTCCATTCCTGAAACTTGGGACCATCCAGATATTCTGATCATTTTCTCTCAAATACATTCTGAACAACACTATCTCAGTCACCTTTGCTTATGCTATTTATCATACCTCAGATGCAACTTCTTTCGTATTGCTTTGACCATTTAATCAATTTCTTACCATTATTTGAGGCCTAGTAAAATTCTGTGTGCTTTTGTATATTTCTTAGAACATGAAAAAGTAGTGAAAATTCTCTCCTATGCTTATCATGTGAACTGCCATTTAGCATTGTTAGTAATTATATTAAGACAAGTTTTTATAGAGCTTAAGATAGCTTTTCCAAAATCTCCTCACTGGTTTAGAAATATCTTCTCAGTTACACAACTTCCAGTCCATTAATCCTTCAATCTTGAGTTCCTGTGTTTGAAAGATCTGTCAAACCATTGCCAGTCTCAATGTTTTAGTCTCTGTCTTAATTATCTATTGCTAGGTAACAGTTTACCATAAGCTTTGTGGTTGTAAACACCACACATTTATTATTTCACAAATTCTGTGGGCCAACTTAGCTGAGTTCTCTGCTTAGGGTCTCAGAGGCTGCTATAAATAAGGTGTCAACCAGGGCTGCAGTCTTACCTGAGGCTTGACTGAGGCAGAATCTATTTAATACTTCCAAGTTCACATGGTTGTTGGCAGTACTGAGTTCCATATATATTGTTGGACCAAAACCCCTGTTTTCATGCCGCATGACCTTCCATGTAAGCTCACAACACGGCAACTTGCTGCATCAAAGCCAGTGAAAGGGAAAGAGAGTCTCCGTGCCAAACAGGCATTATCCCTCATGTAACATAATCATGAACACCCTGTCCCCTGTGCCAAAATCTGCTTGGCTAGAAGAAAGTCACAGATCCTGCCCACACTCAAGTAAAGGTATTTAAACAAAGATATGAATACAAGGAAGCAGCAATGATGGCTGCTGCTAAAATGACTATATCAGTGAAAGGATGCTTAGAGTAAATGACGTCAAGAAGACTTCTAAAGTTGGTTCCAGACATCTGAGGAATCTTCACACATATTAGTAAAAGGTGTATATATATATATATGTTGCAAAATGCTCAGTACTTTTATAAATAATAGTATTAGAAAAGGATGGGTTTCCCTGGTGACTCAGCAGTAAAGAATCTGCCTGCAATGTAGGAGATGTNTATATCAGTGAAAGGATGCTTAGAGTAAATGATGTCAAGAAGACTTATAAAGTTGGTTCCAGACATCTGAGGAATCTTCACACATATTAGTAAAAGGTGTATATATATATATATATATGTTGCAAAATGCTCAGTACTTTTATAAATAGTAGTATTAGAAAAGGATGGGTTTCCCTGGTGACTCAGCAGTAAAGAATCTGCCTGCAATGTAGGAGATGTGAGTTCGATCTCTGGGTCAAGAAGATTCCCTGGAGAAGAAAATGGCAGCTGACTCCAGTATTCTTGCCTGGGAGGTCCTATAGACAGAGGAACCTGCAGTCCACGGGGTCACAAAAGAGTAAGAAAAGACTTAAAGACTAAACACAGAACATGGAAGGAAATGTTCTTACTNGTGAGTTCGATCTCTGGGTCAAGAAGATTCCCTGGAGAAGAAAATGGCAGCTGACTCCAGTATTCTTGCCTGGGAGGTCCTATAGACAGAGGAACCTGCAGTCCACGGGGTCACAAAAGAGTAAGAAAAGACTTAAAGACTAAACACAGAACATGGAAGGAAATGTTCTTACTTTTACCAAATACCTGGTCAAAATCAGAAGGGCTAATGTGACTTTGCCTCTTATTCAAAGGACTTTTCCAACAGACTGGCTAAGGAAAAGACCTAAGGTCTTGGAACTGTAGAATTCCATAAGTGCTATTTACCAATACAACTGGGTGTGGAAAAGATTGATTGATTTAAGAAAAGTAGAGCACATCACCATCAGTGCCTTATAGAGGCATGATTCTAAAAAGCCTGGTTTTAGATATAAAGACACACAGCTTGGAAGACTAACGTGGAGTTTATGCCATAATCCTTAGAGTAAAGAAGGATTACTTTACTCTAATAATCATGAAGGAAGAGAAGTTTCCCCAACTCAGAAGGAGGTTTTATGTTGGCCAGTAGATGGGAAAGAAAGAATCGAAGGTGACCTACTAGATGGTCTAAATATTGGTAGCTACTTGAGAAAAGATCTAATGTTCCATTGTCTTAGGTCAAATAATGACTGAGAAGGCCAACAGAAGGGAAGGAAACGTCTCTGGATAGTATATAGATAGTGTTGCAGAAACCAGTCCTCGAGAAACCAACCACCACACTCGGAGAGTTGGAGAACCCAAGTTTATTATGCCAGCAGGCCCAGAGGAGTTAACACTCTAAGCTCTGAGCCCCGAACAAAGAGATTACAGAGTTTTTATAGGCAGACTGTAGTGGGCAACACTAGCTGTTAATAGGGGTGTTGCATGCAGCAACAACAGTCACGATGAGGAGGGGGATACCTGGCCTGGACAGGCATGATTAAGTAGGTTTGCAGGGGGCAGGTGATTGCAAAGAGCAGGACAAGGGTGAGTGAGATAAACTCCAGTTCCTAGTATTGCAAGTCCCCACTTTCTNTAGGGGTGTTGCATGCAGCAACAACAGTCACGATGAGGAGGGGGATACCTGGCCTGGACAGGCATGATTAAGTAGGTTTGCAGGGGGCAGGTGATTGCAAAGAGCAGGACAAGGGTGAGTGAGATAAACTCCAGTTCCTAGTATTGCAAGTCCCCACTTTCTGAGACTACGTGACCTACATGATCTAGACTCTGCAAGAGGCAAGCTGAGTTACAGAGGCAGAAGGAGAAGAAGGTTATGTAAAATTTTAACTTTTCTTCTTCATTAGAAATCTGAGATGAGCTTGAAAAGATTCCAGAACAGAAAGCTCATTGCCTGGCTATAAAGAGTATAACTAGGGCTGGGTAAAGAAGTCCTGCATTCAATACTACACCTGAAATTGCAGTGGCTGAAGGAGGTATCTAGATGGATGGTCTGAGAGCTTCTTCACAAGAGCCTTAGCTCTCCAAAAGGATAAGGCTGCATCAACCAAGAGTTTCCTAGCAACCTTAACAGAGTAGATACAAGCCTGAGAGTCAAAAGCCCAGAAGAAAGCCTTGCAGTGAGATATAAGAATTGGAGGCCAGGTTGAGGTGTGAATTCAGCATCAGGAGGGACAGAGGCCAACACTCAAGACCAAGAGAGAAGACTGACACCACAGTGGAGGCCATAGAACATATAAGAGGCCCAGCAGGCCAGTTGTCTTGGCTTCTTATGAGAAAGAAACATCTGATAGCCACCATCACCATCCCCCAAGAGGACAGAATCATAATTAACTAAGCAGTTACTGGAAGAGACAAACTTTAACTGAAATTGTTAATTACCTTAAGTTGGCAACAATAAGTCGGCCTTCATCAACAAAAAATGGGGACTTGACAAAGCTTATGTTAATTACTGGAAAACAAAGAACATTGCATTTTTTTTTGCACACAAGCTGTAACTTGTATCTATTTACAACTTTATCTCTTCTAGAAACATTTTATTGGTGAAATACTGTTTTAGGCTCTGTAGCAGATGTTAAGAATACAAAGTTTTTTGGGTTGTTTTTTTTTTTTTTTTTTGCTGTTCCACAAGGTTTTCAGGGTTTCCCATCCAGGGATTGAACCCAGGCCCCAGCACTGAAAGCACCAAGTCCTAACCACAGGACCACCAGGGAATTCCCCAAAGATGAATAAATCTAGGTTCCTGAACTCCTCTTATAGTCTTACAGTGAAGTGGGCATGTTAGCTAGGCTATAAAACCTGTTGTATCTGAATATTTGTATTAGTAAAGTATGGGCTTGTGAAAGTGAAGTGAAAGTCACTCAGTCATGTCCAACTCTTTGCGACCCCCTGGACTGAATTTTCCAGGCCAGAATAATGGAATGG
>SJYS01013174.1:227272-245737 GCA_006410695.1 Philantomba maxwellii | reverse complement strand
TGGGTGTGAGAGGTGGACTGTGAAGAAAGCTGAGCGCCGAAGAATTGATGCTTTTGAACTGTGGTGTTGGAGAAGACTCTTGAGAGTCCCTTGGACTGCAAGGAGATAGATGTGTATAAGAGACAGTCTCTACTCACATAACAAAAACAACAGCTACAAATTGAAGCAGTCACCATTATAGTTTACTGATTTTACTTAAATATAAATATACATGTATATATAGAGAGAGAAAGAGAAGATGGACTATAATCATTTTAATGCTTAACATCTGCAATGTCATTTATAGGGCCCTTTATTCAGCTATACTCAAAATAAAGTATAAAATGTACTACTTTTCTGGTAAGTAGGATGATGAGAGTCTCCTAACAACACAATTTGTATTCCTATACATTATGCCAAGGTGAATATACCTTTTTTATAGGTTTATTGGGGTAATGATTGAGGCAATATATGTAACTTTTTGTTGTTTAGTCGCTAACTCGTGTCTGACTCTTTTGCAACCCCATGGACTGTAGCTCTCTAGAATCCTCTGTACATGGGATTTCCCAGACCAGAATACTGGAGAGGGTTGCCCGTTTTCTTCTCTGGGGAATATTCTTGACCCAGGGATTGAACCTGCATCTCTTGCCTTAGCAGGTGGATTATTTACCACTGAGCCACCTGGGAAGTCCATATGTAAACTGAGCATCTCAATAACTATTTAAGAATTTGAATATACAATTAATGAATAAAAAAGTTAAAGAGCAACTAATACAAAAATATATCAATAGCAAACATTTATTGAGAGTGAATTTATCAGGATATGTTCTAAGAGTTGTGTGTTAATTCATTTAATCCTCAACAATCGTACAAGGTTTATATTAATATTATCACCATTTTTCAGATGAGCAAACTGAGACATTGAGAGGCTAAATAATTGACACAAAGTCAAAAAGCTGTTAAGTGATACAGATATTTTGAATTCACATAGACTCCAGAGCCTGGGCTCCTAACCAACTATACACCCTCATTATAAATCCAAGGCAAATGAAAACAATTTACTGCTTTCCATCTGGTCAGTTGATAATGATCTTTAAGATTATCAGTGTTCTGTGGGCAATCATAAATTGTTGAGGGAAGTGTCAAATGATACAATCTTTGTGAAAGACAGTATAGCAGTATGCATAAATGTTAAATGCTTTCTCTGTGTCCCAGATAAACTTCTTGTAATAGCATAACCCAAGGAGATAAAGAATTAGAAAGATGTATAAATGGAAATCGGAGAAGGCGATGGCACCCCACTCCAGTACTCTTGCCAGGAAAATCCCATGGATGGAGGAGCCTGGTAGGCTGCAGTCNCTGGGAGGATGCGATTCAAAGACTGGGTCACCAAAACAAAGAAAAAAAGAAAACTCCGCCAACAACAGAACGGCCCTGGGAATGATGTGACGTTACTGAAAGCAAAAGTGTTTATGCTGAGCTTCCCTGGTGGCTCAGACAGTAAACCATCTGCCTGCAATGTGGGAGACCTGGCTTTGATCCCTGGGTCCAGAAGATCCCCTGCGGAAGGCAACGGCTACCCCCTCTAGTATTCTAGCCTGGAGAATCCCATGGACAGAGGAGCCTGGTGGGCTACAGTCCATGGGGTCACAAGAGTAAGACATGACTGAGCAACTAACACTTTCACTTTCTTCATTTTATCTGCTTTGTTTCGAGAATTTGCCCACTGAAGAGAAATATAGATTTCCTTAAGTGAAAGACAGAAATGAAAACAAGACCAAATCCAGACATCGAATGGTAGACATAATGTTAGTCCTTGGATTTGTTTGGTAAGGCTACTGTCACAAAGTGTCACCAACTAAGTGACTTAAACAGAAATAGGCTGTGTCATAGATTTGGAGATTACGTGTCGAAAATCAAGGTATCAGCTGGGTTGGCTCCTTGGAGGCCTGTGAGGGAAAGGTCTGTTCCAGGCCTCTTTCCTTGCTTGAAGATGTCTGTCTTCTCCCGGTGTCTCTTCCTNAAAAATATAGATTTCCTTAAGTGAAAGACAGAAATGAAAATAAGACCAAATCCAGACATCAAATGGTAGACATAATGTTAGTCCTTGGATTTGTTTGGCAAGGCTACTGTCACAAAGTGTCACCAACTAAGTGACTTAAACAGAAATAGGCTGTGTCATACATTTGGAGATTAACGTGTCAAAAATCAAGGTATCAGCTGGGTTGGCTCCTTGGAGGCCTATGAGGGAAAGGTCTGTTCCAGGCCTCTTTCCTTGCTTGAAGATGTCTGTCTTCTCCCGGTGTCTCTTCCTATCATCTACTCTTTATTCATATTTCTGTGTCCAAAGCTCTTCTTATGAAGACATCAGTCAAATTAGGGCTCACCCTAAGCACCTCATTATAATTTGATTACATCTGTAACGACCTTGTGTCCACACAAGGTCTCATTCTGAGGTATTTGGGGGTTAGAACTTAAATATAGTTTTGAGAGGGACACAATTCACCCCAAAACAGTCCCCATGCTTCTTACTCAGCTGCGTAATTTGCAAACCCCAGAGTTAAATGAAAAGGTGGGGCCCTGGCGGGGATAGGGAGGTCCAGTCAGTCTCCACTTCCTGTAGGCCCACGAGGGGCTGCAACCTCTGAGGTGGAAATCACTGGGAATGTACTCAGTCCCCGGACTGTGGAAAGACGATAGGTCCCCACNGCTGCGTAATTTGCAAACCCCAGAGTTAAATGAAAAGGTGGGGCCCTGGCGGGGATAGGGAGGTCCAGTCAGTCTCCACTTCCTGTAGGCCCACGAGGGGCTGCAACCTCTGAGGTGGAAATCACTGGGAATGTACTCAGTCCCCGGACTGTGGAAAGACGATAGGTCCCCACTCAGTCCCCATGGAACCTGCCCTGGTGCTGCCACTCAAGGGGACAGCAGCCTTGTCCTGTCCCCGGAGAACACTGGCCGCCCACTTCCAGGCCCCGGGCCTCCAGTTCCCCAGCCCCAGTGCAACTCGGTTGCCATGGTGGGCAGAGCACAGAAGCGTGGATGAGGAGGCTGAAAACCACCCCAGTTTGGTGAGGAATATGGAGCCCTAACCCAACAGGTGCAAAGCTTTGTACTAAGGCCACAGATATGGAGGCCAGCACCAAGGTCATCTCTGGGAACTGGCTGAACTCCATTGTAATTGTTGCCCACAGCCCCCTGATCCTTACCAGCCATATGAGGTAAGGATCCTTACCCAAGTGAGGTAAAAATACCCACTCCAGTATTCACTCTAGAGTGCCCTAAACAATAACCTAATGACATCCTTCTAGCAGGAATTTTCTTTGTTTTGGGGCTACAGAAATTGGCTACTAACCCACAAAAAGCATTGGCTCTCCCTTGAGGTGACCCACTGCTCTAACAGGGTCTGGTGGGCTCTCCCCGGTCTGCTGCATTTGCAACGCCCTCATTATCTCTCCTTCTTGCTCTTTGTAAACCTCTCTTCTGAAATACTCTGTGTCTGGAAATGCTTTTCCAACTCCAGCACAGACCACAACAAGGAGGTGACATGAAATGGGGCAGAGCTTGGTGACTCAGGCAGTACAGAATCTGTCTGCAATGTGGGAGACCCAGGTCCAAACCTTGGATCGGGTAGATCCCTGGAGAAGGCAATGGCTACCCACTCCAGTATTCTTGCCTGGAGAATGCCATGGACAGAGGACCCTGGTGGGCTCCAGTCCATGGGGTCACAAAGAGTGGGACATGACTGAGTCACTAACACTTTCATTTTAAACTCCTGGCTTGTGCTCCATTGCTCCACAGGATTTCATGCCCAAAGAACAAATTCAGAAATAAAAGTTACTAAAAATTCCAAGACCCCAAGCCTGAGAGAATTAAACTGCAAGGACAATGCCTTGCTGGGCGTGGGGTCCTATGAGACCGTTCTGGTCACATGCCCATATGCCCTGTTAACTGACCAAGGCTAACACTGTGGGGAAAAGACCCTGGCAAACCACTGAGCACTTCTTTCAGGGGAGAAATGCCTGAACTTAAGAGTGTCTGCCTTGGTTTCTCCATCTGCACAATGGTCTTAATAATAGGGCTGTCCCCATAGCATCCTGGTAAGGATTACCTTAGTCACTATGGCCCCTTTATAAATGATAATAAGAGAAAAACAAGTACTAGCTTTGGATGAATAGTGAAAAATAGCAGCAAAATAGGACAACAATGTTTATAGTTAAATAATTACTTTCAATTTTCTGTTTATATTTTCATAATTGAAAGGGAAAGTTCTCAAGACAAGATGTGAAGAGCCAGAAATAATGAAGCCTTTTATTAGCATATTTCTTTGGAACTGCAGTAATCTGGGAAGTATCATAAATTAACAAGTCATGTGGCCATATATGAAAACTCTTGTCTGGTTTGTTTAGCTCTGTATCACAGAACCCAACTTATAGAAATTCTAATGTTGTTCCTCCAGTTTTTCTTGAGTGACTTTATGAAATATTCTATCCTAACTGGATTACTATAGTGTTTATAAGGTGTTCTTGTGTTTGTTTCTTTTATGAGCTATAATATTTCTTTTCACACTGATCAATTAAAAAATATAATTTATGTTCCTAGCTTTGTTTTGGAACATCTCATAAAAGAATTTCAAGGATAATTTCTAAAAGAAAATGGAGACAAGAGTCTATACATGTCTCTGATACATTACTTTGATGGATCATATGAAGATTCATCACATAGGGATGGATTCAGAAGAGGCAGAACAAAGGGACTGTTTCTTCAGAAACCCTGCTATAAATAAGCAAATTGTTAGCTCAAAGAAGGGAAGCCGAGGGCACCACCAAGCTCTGTGTGGCTCAGTCTTTCTGGTAATTGGCTTGAAATCGATGCTGTGTAGTATCAGTTACTGCGACAACCAACAATAGGAAAAGAGGTTAGGAACTTAATGAGAAAGAGTAAAAAGGACCAGAAAAACTGGAAGTCCCTGCTGACTCTCAAAGACATGTGAGGAAAGGAGCCAGTTAGAGAAACTGGGATGAGAAAAGCATAAAGTGAAAGAGATTCTGAAAGATGATAGATGGAGATGGAAGAAACGGAGCCTGAGGGCTGGAGTGGCTGATGACCAGGCAGGGCGGCTAAACCAGGATCTGATCATACTTTTACTTAAATTCCAGATATCCAGATTAGCAGAATGGCTCATTACTCAGGGCTATAAAAATTGCCTAGAGAAAAAAAAAAAAAATCAATGGCTTTGCACATTTCTGCTTTGTGAAAATATTCACTCCTACATGTGTTCGTACAGGTTAGAAAAGAGGGAGTTGAAGAGGGCAAGAGGCTGGCCTCCTGGTCCTCCAGTCACAAAATCAAGTTGCATCTCCCAGCAAACAGCAGGACACAGCATGGGCTATTTTATCAGGTTGCAAAACTCTCCAGGGGTCTTTTGCATTTAGTGCTTAAGGGACTGGTTTGAATCTCTACAAGTTCCTGTAAGTGCAAGTTATTTAACCCTACTTCTTCTGTAAAAGAAGAGTGCGTAATAACAGAACCTACCTGATTAGCATGAGGGACATTTTGACCTTAGTATTAGAAATGAAAGCTAAGGGGGAAATCTCAAGGTCATGACTTCTCCCCACTGCTGCCTCCAGGTGGTGGTTCTTGTCACCCTCTTTCAAAAGCCTCTTCTATGGGGCACCCTCTCTTCATTCCTTGATCTCGGGGTGCATCACCTGGGACTTGGTCCTCACACACACTGTGTGACTCCAGTAGTGCTCCATCAGCCTCCCCACCTCAAGGCCTTGACCTTCCGTATAGATGACCTAACACTCTGGCCCAGTGTTTCCTCTAACTCAAGTTGTGGCCCATTAAAGTGAGAAAATAAATTTAATGTGTCCTGACCAGCACTGCAAAACAACATGGAATGAAACAGAGGAGAAAAGTGGCGGTGCTTTTTAATGATAAAAAGTGGCAGGTGTATCAATATATGTCTGCCCTGCTCAGGATGCTCAGTTCCTTGATCTCCTCTGGCCTGAGAACCTTCTTTCACCTGTTCTCACTTTAGTGACCACTCTTGCAACCATATCTTAGACTTGGTCTCTACTGAGAACAGATGTATCTCCAAAATTTATCATTTCCTTGTATAATCACTACCCTTCCTATTCTGCCATTTCTCTCATCTTACTTTCACTGCCTATTTTTTTTTTTTTTTCCTTTTTAACTCCTATTTCTTGAATCTACATTTTCTGCTCCTTAATATTCCTATTAGAACTGACTTAGCTCAGGTCATCAGCCTCTTCCCTTATGGGCAATTGCTTGAATCTTCTAGTTGGTTTCTTGGCTGCCCTTCAGAATTCCTCTCTTCAAATTCCAAACTGACTATGGCAGTCCTAAACTTCGAAGTGTGATCTGGTTCCGGTTCCCCTTTTCCAAACTCACAAGACCCTTCTTAGCAGTACCTAATATACTCAACCAGAGTTTTTTTTCCCTTGAGCAGAGTGCCTGTGAACAAACTCATTTCCTCATCTTCCATATGCTTCTAAATATAGACGTGCCAGTGTCTTGTCCTGCCACGACTCTATTCTGGGATCTACTCCATCACAGCCCCCAGTGAGACCACATCCCTGTGTGTACCTCCCACCCCTACCTTGGCCTCCTAGCTGTGGGAAGGCCTCTGATTCATGGGCAGAGCACAGGGACCAGCCAGTCTGCTGCGACCAGTGTGGCCAGATTCCTCTCTTAGGAAATTAAGAGACTCTTCAGAGGATGCTGTGGGAGCTATCTATGAAAGATCCTACAAGTAGAAGCAGAAGAAACCAGTCCATAGAAAGAGATCCAAACAGGGACCAGCCACCAGCCCCTGAGACACAGAGACATTGCTTCATCTCAGGGGCCAGATCTCTGTTTCCAGGAGGCCCGGTGGCACAAGGAGGACCTCTCCACGGGGCCCCTTGAGATCCTGCTGCCCTTACCTCCAGCCCCGCATTTGCCTGTGACCTTCAGGGGCTCTCTTTCATCCATCCTAAAGAGCCCAGATCAGAACTCTCAGCTCACTGGACTCTGTTGCCCAATACATGACTCTGCCTTTGCACAGATTCTGTTTTCCCAAAATTTTCTTGCTTCCATGGGGCAACTGCCTACTTCTCCTTCAGGAAAACGGTCTGGTTCCGGGGTGCATTAACTTAACTACTATATGACACTGTATCTACTAATTTTTTAATACAAATTCATTGATAAATGGGGCTTCCCAGGTGGCTCAGTGGTAAAGAATCCGCCTGCCAATGCAGGAGACACAGGAGATGTGGGTTCGATCCCTGGGTTGAGAAGATCCCCTGAAGTAGGAAATGACAACCCACTCAGTCTGCCTGGGAAATCCCATAGACAGGGGAGCCTGGGGGGCTACATACTGTAGTGTTGCAAAGAGTTGGACATGACTGAGCATCTGAGCAATCACCACAATACCATCCACATCTGTCTCTCAAGGCTGGAATGCTTACAATAAATAAGAAATCAATCAGTAATACATATCAAATAAATTTTCAGATTAAAAATAGAACATGTGTAAACTACCTTGTATTATTGTGCACACTAAGTCACTTCAGTTGTGTCTGACTCTGTGCAACCCTATGGACTGCAGCCTGCCAGGCTTCTCTGTCTGTGGGATTCTCCAGGCAAGAGTACTGCAGTGGGTTTACATGCCCTCCTCTGGGGGATCTTTCAGACCTAGGAATTGAACCTGCATCTCTTAGGTCTAACCTGCATTGACAGGTGGTTTCTTTACCACTAGTACCATCTGGGAAGCCCCACTTTGTATTACTACATACTCCTTATTAGTGGATATAAAACTGACACAGATGCATATTTTCTCCTGGTTGCTCTGGTGATGTCAATCATGGCTAAAAGTAAGTCAGTATACTACAGTAAACACAGTGGTAAACCTCAACACCCAAACAACTAAAAAATAAGCAGCCATATTTCAGCTTCTATGTCTGAAAAGCATATGGCTGGAGTAGACAATGTCTCAGGTCCCTTCCAACGTGAAGATTTTGTTTCTCCATCTTTGGACAAACAGGAAAAATTTGATTTAAACTCATCTAGATTATACTTGAAATTCCACTGATATGAGTGCTTGAAGTCAAGAAGGGGAGCCTGGGTGACTATTGGAACATTCAGTACCACACAGTCCCTGTGTTTTTAGAAATCAGTAGCACCATTTTCATATTTGAAGACTCTCTGTGCCAACTATGCGTGTACAAGAGGTAGTGGACGATTCTAACTTCATAGTGTCCTTGACTATTAAAAAGAAGGCACTGATTAGAAACAATCTCAGCCGGGATTTGTATCTGCTACATATAGAAGGGATTAGCCCATCTGTGCTAACCCTGGCTCAGGGGATCACCAACGCATTCTCTCTGTGTGGTTACGTTCCAGCTTCTCCTCTGGGCTGCTGCCCTGTTCTAGTTAGACATGAGTGCTTAGGCAAGATCCACATTTTAAAATGTAAAGGAATAAGCTCAGCACAGTCACTGCTAGTGGAGATGGGTCACCCACCAGATCACATGCCCAGCTGCAGGAACATTTGCACTGAACATTTCACTGAAGAAATAAGAGGTCTCTGACCTTTGGCCGCTTCAGGATAAGAATTGCTCAATCAGTCCTTGAGAAATTCCTCCTAGGAATGCAGGAGGATACAGTCCAGACACAGAACATGTAGAGAAGGGAAACAGACACTGGCGACACCTGTTTTACCCTTTCTGTTCAGGCTTCTCCCCAAGGCTGAGAGGATGGAGGCTGCCTGGAGGCGCCTCCTGGTATATTCAGTTTTCCACCTGCCACCTTCCTCCCCTCACAGCTGGGCTTGCGCTTTTGGATGCTGGCTGCTTTGCCCCTGAGGCAGCCCATATAGTTATTCATGAATGCAGCAATCTCTCTTTCTGTCTCTCTCTGTGTGTGTGCTCAGTGGCTTCGGTTGTGTCTGACTCTTTGAGACCCTGTGAGCCTGACTAGCCCGTCAGGCTCCTCTGTCCATGGGGATTCTCCAGGCAAGAATACTGGAGTGGGTTGTCATGTCCTTCTCCAGGGGATCTTCCCAAACCAGGGATTCCAACCAGCCTCTTGTGTCTCCTGCACTGGCAGGCTGGTTCTTTACCACTAGCGCCACCTGGGAAGCCCTTCTATCTCTGTACCTGTCCCTTCATGTATCTTATGTATAGTAGGTGCTCAATAAATATTTGATGAACTGAGCTGTGAGTACACGTGTATACTGTGGCAGTAATCTCCCCCAAACTCCCCACTCACTGGCATGCTGTGTGCCTTGCAAGGGGTCACATTTTGTGATCAGTAGTCCTATGGATGTCACAGCCCCTATACTTTAAAGTGTTAAGAAACTGAAGAGCAGAGAGCTAATTTTGCTCCAGCTCACAAGTTCATTAGGGCCACAGAGGCTCCACTTCCCCATCTGGCCGGAGAGGCTTTAATAAAGATTGTTTTCTTTTCCGATGGCGCAGAACGGAGAAGCCCGGCTTGGGGACACTCCACGGGTGGCAGCGTGCACCAAGAGCGCTTGCATTGGGGGAGAACAAGATGGGACATCTTTTTGCCATCATTTTCCCCAGAGATGGTCGTCCCAAATACACCACTCTCGAAAAGTTTACGTTTTGAAATATCTACCCTCCTACGCTCAGCGCGTCCCCAGCCACAGTTGAGTCAAACGGCCCGCGAGCCCAGGTACCAACCCCTCGCCGCGCTCCCCACGCGGACCACGGTCTAATCCCGGCTGCTTCGCCCCTTTCCCCTCTGGATCACCTCCGCCCCCGACGTGCCCGCTGGTCTCTCCGGCCCCGGGGGACACTCACCTTGCCACTCGCGGAGCCGCTCGGGGGTGACTGCCCCCGCCGCGCCCTCGGCGGAGCCCGCCGGTACCTGCAGCAGCAGCAGGAGCAGCGGCAGCAGCGGCATCGCTAACCACTGGGCTCGCGGGTCTCCGGGTGGAGCGCCCGCGGGGGGCCGGCGCCGCAGCCCCAGCGCCCAGCCCTGCGGTGGGCGGGGTGGGGGAGCGCAGGACCGCAGCCTCCCCCGCGCTCCACCCCTCCCCGGGGGCCTCGCCACCCCTGCGTCCCCAAGACCCACTTCGTCAGTCACCCCTGTCGCCACGGTGGGGGGACACTGGCTGGAAGACGGAAAAGCCGCGGAAGTTCTCCCTTGCGGCTTGGAGCAGGAGGAGGAAGAGGGGGGGACAATCTGCCCGTCCCAGAAATTCCTGCCTTTAGGGTGGAGAGGGAGGTGGGAGGCTGCCCCGGGCTAGCTCCTCCTGCTTCCAGCCTTCTCTCTCCTTCCTGGGGGAGGCCGAATAGGAGTTGCGGGTGAGCGAGCTGAAAATCTCTGGGACAGGAAGTCTGACATCTGGGTTTGCACACCACCCAGGTTCTGGTAAACACTGCGGGTTTGGCGGCAGGCAGCTTAGAGGAAACCGAGCTGCTCCGAGGACCCAGGCGCCCTGGGAACGCTCTGGACCCCCTCTCCCCTGGAATGTGGAGTCCAGAGGTCCCTGGGAGTGCGCCAGGGTCCCCGCCCTACTCACTCCAGAGAACCCTGAAGCTTCTTTCCTTGCTGAGCTCCTTTGCGCTTTATAAACTACCCCACCTCCTTCCATCTCCTCAGATTCTCCTAACCCAGCAGAATAGCTGGCTTATCCCCTGTCACAGCTGTTACCTTCTTGTCCCACTTTATCCCCCAAAAAAGGTCCAGAAAAGCAAAGTGATTTGCTCTAAGAGGTTACGCTTTAAGTTGGCAACAGTTCCTCCCTAAACTAGGAAAACTGTGACTAGAATGTAGTCTTTCACGTAACTGGCAGAANCAAAAGACTGGCTTTGGCTACTGTATAGGAGCAACGACAATCCTGCTGAGAAGAGTTTGTGAGCCTCCCAAGACCTACTAGAGATTTGAACAGAGACACTAAATGATTAAGCCTTTGATATTCGGGGGCTTCCCAGGTGGCGCTAGAACCTGCCTGCCAATGCGGAAGAATAAGAGACCTGGGTTGAATCCCTGGGTCAGGAAGATCCCCCGGAGGAGGGGACAACAACCCACTCCAATATTCTTGCCTAGAGAATCCAATGGGCAGAGGAGCCTGACGAGCTACAGTCCATAGCCTCACAAAGAGTTGGGCATGAACAAAGCGACTTTAGGCATTCATAGCCAAAGATTAGTTATAGTGAAGGTTATGTAACATTGAGGTCTAAAGCTACAGTATTCCATGTTGACACATCTCTAGTTCACTTGGTCCATGAACCACATTTCCTCCACCTTGCTCCTCTACTAGCACATCTTCTACCTGGAAGAAGCTTTATAGACACATCTGTCTTTCAGCTCACTGGGTATGTCTTAAGACCCAAGTCCAGAAAAGTCATACATAACTTCCCATATATCTTTGGTAAGAATTTAGATACATGGATACTCTCAGCTATGAGGAAGATTGGGGCATGTCATTCTTATATTCCAGCTAACATTGTGTAGTCTTTATTTACCTTATAATTCTATTATTATGTAAGGAGAGAACAAATTTTTGTGATCACTAGTCTTTACTTGTCAACTAGTAGTCTTTAATCTTAATCTTCATTTACATGCCCACAACTGTACTCCTCTCTTAAAACGAGAAATTTGGAAAGGAACATAGTTCACATGTATATGTTTATGATTCTTACAACCTTTATGTATATAGTATATACTCCACAGTACAAGTTCAAGAAACTCATAAGATATTATTTGGATGATATATCTGAACTGATGCCTAGAACAGCAAAAAGCAACCCTCACATAACAGAATCTAAACTTGGACATAAAATATATTACTGCTGTATATTTTATAATTTTTATCTTTAGAAACTAGCTATTATACATTTATTAAATCTATGAAAATACTTATTAAAAGCATGATCATCTTGATAACTCAACGTTTTTCTGAAAGGAAGGGAATCCAATTCAAACAATCCCTGATTACACAGAACACCTTGTTGAAAAATTCTAATTATATGATATATAGCTGCTTTTACTAAATTCAGTCATCAGAGTGTTGATTTTTACTAAAATCATTTAAATAAGTTATGTACACAGACTATCCTAGAGAAAAATACAAAGTATGTACAGACATTTTAAGCAAGATCTTTTCAGAGTATTGTGTTATAACCCAGCATACCGGTATTTTAATAAAAAAGTTTCTAAGTGTGGCTGAGTCTAGTAAAAATTCATTGGTTTAATGACTTATCTTTTAATTGAAGAATACTTGATTTACAATATTATATTAGTTTCAGATGTACAATATAGTGATTCAACATTTTTATAGATTATACTCCATTTAGTTATTATAAAATATTGGCTGTATTCCCTGGGTCATACAATATATCCTTATGGGTTATGCATCTTATAAATAGTAGTTTACACCTCTTAATTGCTTACCCCTATCTTGTCCCTAACCACTTTCCTCTCCCCACTGGTAACCACTAGTTTGTTCTCTATGAGTCTGTTTCTATTTTATTATATTCATTCATTGGTTTTATTTTTTAAATTCTACATATAACTGATAACATACAGTGTTTGTCTTCCTCTGACCTATTTCAATAAGCATAATATCTTCTAGGTCCATCCACGTTGTTGCAAATGGCAGAATTTCACTCTTTTATGGCTGAGTAATATTCCATATATGTGTGTATATACCGTATCTTCATACACCACATATATATATACATATATATAAATGTACACCGCATCTTTTTTATTCATACATCTGTTGATGGACACTTAGGTTGCTTCCACATCTTGGCTATTATAAATAATGCTGCTATGAGCACTGGGGCACATGTATCTTTTTGAATTAATGTTTTCATTTTCTTCATATATATATATACCCAGGAGCAGAATCTCTGGGCCATGTGGTAGTTCTATTTTTAGTGTTTTGAAGAATCTCAAATTTCAAATCTCAGTATGAAGGAATCTCCATACTATTTTACATATGCTGTGCTGTATTCAATCATATCCAGTTTTTTGTGACCCCGTGGACTGTAGCCCCCCAGGCTCCTCTGTCCATGGGATTTCCCAGGCAAGAATACTGGAGTAGGTTGACATTTCCTACCCCAGGGGATCTTTCTGACCTAGGGATCGAACTTGAGTCTCCTTCATCTCCTGCATTGGCAGGCAGATTCCTTACCACTGCACCACCTGGGAAGCAATGACAAACATTGTTTCAAGTGCCTGTTGGTTATATGTATATCTTCTTTGAAAAAATGTCTTCTTTGGAAAAGCCTTCTGCCCATTTACTACAAAACTACAGTAATCAAAACAATATGGTACTGTCACAAAAAAAGAAACGTAGCTCAATGGAACAGAATAGAGGGCCCAGAAACAGACCCAGATATCTATGGCCAATTAATCTACAACAGAGGCAAGAATATACAACAGAGAAAAGACAGGCTCCTCAGTAAGTGCTACTGGGAAAACTGGACAGCTATATGTAAAAAAATAAAATTAAAACGTTCTCATCCCATATATGACTTCCCTGGTGGCTCAGATGGTAAAGCATCTGCCTGCAATGCAGGAGACCTGGGTTCAGTCCCTGGGTCGGGAAGATCTCCTGGAGAAGGAAATGGCAACCCACTCCAGTATTCTTGTCTGAAAATCCCGTGGACAGAGGAGCCTGGTGGGCTACAGCCCATGGGGTCGCAAAGAGTCGGACCCAATTGAGTGACTTCACTTTCATGCCATATACAAAAATAAACTCAAAGTGGATTAAAGACTTAAATGTAAGACTAGAAACTATAAAACTCCTAGAAGAAAATATAGGCAAAACACTCTTCAACATTAATTGTGAGAGTATTTTTGTGGATCTGTCTCCTAGATCCAAAAGATCAAGGAGAAAAGAAACAAAAGATCTAGGGCAAAAGAAACAAAAACAAACAGATGAAACCTACTTAAACTTAAACGCTTTCACACAGCAAAAGAAACCATGCACAAAACAAAAAGAATATACAACAGAGAAACAAACAGACTCTTCAATAAGTGTTACTGGGAAAACTGGACAACTACATATAAAAGAATAAAATAAGAACATTTTCTCACATCAAATACAAAAATAAACTCAAAGTGGATTAAATGTCTAAATGCAAAACTACAAATAAGAGAAAATGCTTGCTAATGATATGACCAATAAGGGGTTAAGATTCAAAATATGTAAATGGCTTATACAACTCAATATCAAAACACAAACAAATACGGTATTGTAAAGTAAAATAAAGTAAAAATAAAATTTAAAAAAAAAAAACACACAAACAACCTAATTAAAAAATGGGCTGATCATTTTAAATACCTCAACATAATTTTCTTAAAATAGCATTAATTAAATTTACTGAAATAATATTAAACAGTTGCTTAACATTAAAGAATGTTTCTTTTCTCAACTAGCTAATATGGTATCATGTATATGTAATTTTAAAACTGCCTCCACCATTTAACAGTCTATTCTGTTTTAAATTACATTTCAATTAGACAATTGTAATCCATATGATTAAATAATTTTGAGATTATTTTAGGAGAGAAATGGACTTGAACAGACAGGAATCCTGATAATTATAGTGCAGGTTACTCTTAGCCAAAAATAGGTTAGGGAAGGTTTCTCAGTCTAGGTTTTCTCAAGCAAAGCCAAAGGATGATAACGAAAGGACACACATCTCAACCTATGAACAGAATATAAAGTATACAAAATGAAAACTCTCCTTAGAAGTCAGTGAAGTATCTGAATATAATGTTAAGAAGTTGCTCCAACTAGCATTGAATGTCAGATTTTTTAAATTTTTCTGTTTTATATTTTTGAAAAGTGTTTCCACACACAAAATGGCTAAGTGTGGTGAACTACTTTTACCCCTATTTATCCACAGAAAAATATAATCAGACTAGCAGCAAAACAGGCTCAACACACACTGTGCCAGCAAATCCTTGATCTTAAATTTAAAAAGAGAAGAAACAGACTCAAAGACAGTTGTTAAGGAATTCTGGCAGAATCTCTTCAGAGAGAGAAGTTAATAGGTGTAATAAATGACCCAGGGCACTGGTAGGAACAAATTATATAAATAAACTTAAGAAGAAGTTATACAAAAAACTTGGACCCAAACAAATGTGAACCTGTAAGTTACAAATGCAAACTCAGGATGGCATGGCCTAGTAAAAGCTGTTTGACCTGCCGCTCCTCTCTTCTTTTGTCAGTTACAGGAGTATCCTCTTAAGCTGTCACTTTTACAAATGTAAGCAAAATAATTTTATAAAGAGATGTTTTGTCTTATTAAACACTGCCCCCAGTACATAGTCCAGATTTCCCTCTTAGCTTGAAGGAAAAGTGAATGAATATTGGAGCAGAAGGTTTACATTAAAGTTTTTATTTAAATTATCATTACCATGGGCTCTTAAATCACCTAATGATTCGTTTGCTTTGCAAACCTAAAACAGAACTTTTTAAGATAAACTTTAACTCACTACAAATCATAAAATTATTTCCATATAAAGTCTGTTTATTAAATGTGTTAAACTGTTATATGGTCCCTATAAATTTATGGAAAGGCAAAGAACTGCTTAGAGGAATACCTGCAAAAGCAATATACATCATAAAAAAACTTTTACACTATGAAAAGAGAGAGTACACAAGGAATATCCAAGGCTGGGAATTGAATTACTAAGTCCAACGTGAGCCAAGATGATCTCATTTTATGTGAAGCCATCCTTAAAGGCAAAGATTACAGCCCTAAACTTTATCTATTAGGCTTTCATTATTTTGGCTAATTCTAAGAGGAGGCATTTCAGACTTCTTCATCTCCTGATTACAAGGAATTTAATGACTGATTGGGGTTCAACAGCACATAGCCCTTTCCCCATTTTTGGATGCAAACAAATTCCTGAAAGATATGGTTACAAATTACCATAGCTCCCAGCAAAAGATCATAGTGTTAATGTTTCAGCATCTCTGAAATATACCTGTTAATTGTAGAGATTTTAGCTGTAGATACAACCATAGCCTTCCCTGACGGGAAGTATATACGGCCAGGTTAGCTTTCTAACACCTTGAAACTGGCATGTTAAGTCATTACGAAAAATATTAGGACAAATGCCCTGTTTCTGCCAGATTCCCTAAGTAAAGCTGCACCGCTCCATCAACCAGCAGACATTATCTTTTTTCCTATGACAACCTCAGTAGGAATTAACAACAGAAGGAACTCTGTGAAGGCTCAGAGCTCCAAGGGGACTATCTGGCAGATTCTAGAAAGGTTCCTTTCTGAAGGAGTAGCTGTGACATCTACTATTTGGTTGCTATACAGACAAACCAGTATCTTTTTCCTCCATGATTTCACTTCATTGGTTCATGTCAGAGGATTACCAGCCTCAAAGAAAATACCACTTGAGAATATTTTATGACAAATACTCAGTCTATGGTGATCAGAAATTGATTTTATTTCCATATCCTCACAACCACAGCTAAAAGTGAAGTTATTCCTAATCTCCTACTGCACACCAAGTCAAATACACATGAATGCACACAATACAGAGCGCAAGTAGTATAGTCATCCAGAATATGTTCTTATAAATAGATGTCAGCTTACTTCATTAATTTAATTGCAAAATAAATATATTAATATTTTTCTGATTACATCATGAGGTTATAATGAAAATTAAGCTCTTATAAGTCTCTAAAGAACCCGTATCTCTTTGGATACAAAAACTGCCCAACACATGATATATCTAAAATATCTTCCATGTGTGTCATACAAGTTTCATAGGCGAGGAAGACATTACACATGACTGTCTTGAGACAGTGACTTGTTTCTTCACTGTCAAGGAACAAAGGAAAAAATACTTGCAATAGGCTTCCATCTGGATATTACAGAACCTGAGTACTACTCTTAACAAAACTGATCCTGGAAGTGGTTAGATTTTTCTCATTGCTATCATTTTTTGACAGGTGTGGCATGATACTGCCAAGTAAAACATATATTTAAATGCAGTAATCCAAAAAGAATGGTGACTTGTGTAGTCTGTATTTTATAAACACAATTTCATTTGATATGTATGTGTGCTCCTCACCGAGATATTAAAAGCAGAATAAAATGCAATTTAAAGTCGAATTAATATCTAGGACACACTTTCACTTGTTATTTAATTCTCAGAAATAATTATACAATATAGATATTATTATCTCTGTTTTCTAGTACAATGACTGAAACTCACATGTTGAGTGATTTGTCCAAGGTTATAAAAAGTTAATAATTGATGGAATCTGATTTTGAATCCAGGATTTGAAATACCAAATCCAGAGTTCTTTCCACCATGCCATGTTGCATCCTTACACAACACTCAATATTCTTTNCGCGGCGCCCAGCGAGCGGGGCCGGAACCGAGGCCGCGCGGCTCGCGTTTCCGGGGGGCGCGGGGAGGCGACTTCCCGGAGCGACCGGCGCGTAGCCCCACGTGACGTGCGGGCGCGCATGCGCGGTGCGCGCGGCGCTTCCGGCGGGGCTGCGGGCGGGGGCTGCGCGCTGCGGCCCCGCGGTGCCCGGCGGGACCCGTCTCGCCCCGGCGGCCCCGCGCCGACCTCCTCGGGGCGGGCGGCCGCCCGGCCTCGGCTTCTGTCGCCGCCCGGCCGGCTGCAGGGCCTCCCGGGCAGGGGGCGCGGGGCGCCGGCGCCTGTGCGCCTCCGCGGGCGGCGCAGGAGGACGGGCCGGGCGCGGGGGACAGAGCCCCGGGGGCCGGCGAGGCGGGCCCGGCTGACCTCGGGCTCCCGTCTGGGCGCGGCCGGCGCGCGGCGGGGNGCCGGCTGCAGGGCCTCCCGGGCAGGGGGCGCGGGGCGCCGGCGCCTGTGCGCCTCCGCGGGCGGCGCAGGAGGACGGGCCGGGCGCGGGGGACAGAGCCCCGGGGGCCGGCGAGGCGGGCCCGGCTGACCTCGGGCTCCCGTCTGGGCGCGGCCGGCGCGCGGCGGGGACGCGCGGCTTCGCTCTGATCCGGGAAGGCGCCCGGGAGGCGGGTGGGGGTCACCGTGAGACCCGAGGGAGCTGGCGACGGCAGCGTCGCGCCGGGAGGCCCGGCAAGGCCCCCAGCCCGGGGCAGGGAGGGGAGGCCCTGGAGGGGCCCTGGCGCGCGGGCCGGGAGAAGAGCCGGGGAGGCGCAGGAAGGAAACGGGACGCCGAGGGGCAGGTGTTCGGGGTCAGCGGGGAAGGCAGCAGGGCCTGGCGACTGCCGTGCTGCCGGGAGAGACACCGGAGAGGGCTGCGGAGTGAAGAGGGCCCTTCCCCTGGAACTAGCCGGTGCCCGAGATGGCGTGAGCCAGGGACAAGCGGAAGAACCCCCGCCGAAGGGACCCAGAGAGAGAAGCGAGAGCAGCTCTCCCGGCCAGACATCAAAACGCGTCTCAAGGCCCGCCCAGCCCAGGCGGAACTGGGCGGCAGGGGCCTGGGGGGAGCAGCGCAAGGGGCGGGCCTG
>SJYS01013174.1:197830-225086 GCA_006410695.1 Philantomba maxwellii | reverse complement strand
AAAGAAATCCCAGGGTTGATCTCCTTCAGAATGGACTGATTGGATCTCCTTGCAGTCCATGGGACTCTCAAGAGTCTTCTCCAACACCACAGTTCAGAAGCATCAATTCTTTGGCTGTCAACCTTCTTAACAGTCCAACTCTCACATCCATACATGACCACAGGAAAAACCATAGCCTTGACTAGACGGACCTTAGTCGGCAAAGTAATGTCTCTGCTTTTGAAAATGCTATCTAGGTTGGACATAACTTTTCTTCCAAGGAGTAAGCGTCTTCTAATTTCATGGCTGCAGTCACCATCAGCAGTGATTTTGGAGCCCCCCAAAATAAAGTCTGACACTGTTTCCACTGTTTACCCATCTATTTCCCATGAAGTGATGGGACCAGAAGTTTCCTTAAAAATGTATAATTATAGGACCTTTGCCACAAAGCCTCCTTAAACAATGTCTTATTTGTATTTGATGAGCTTTCTTTAAATATCTAGCTTTAGATTATAAGGGGTTTTGCAACTAACATGATACTTAAACAAAACCCCCACAATTATGTCTACCCCCTGAATATTTCTATGCAATAACTTCTTTTTTCATGAGTTAGACATCACGGAATCACACTGAAAAATAAATCACTCAAACTTTTTAAATGATCAATTTGACATGTTTATGGTGATATGTGTTTTGAGTAAGTTGAAACCAGGAAAAAAATAGTAAAAATTTAAGCTACCTGGTTTATGTGCTGTGTGCTCAGTCACTCAGTCATATCTGACTCTTTGTGAGGCCATGGACTGTAGCCCACCAGGCTCCTCTATCCATGGGATTTTCCAGGCAAGAATACTGGAGTGGGTTGCCATTTCTTTCTCCAGGGGATCTTCCCAACACAGGGATGGAACCTGTATTTCCTGCATTGATAGGCAATCTCTATAGTGCTGAGCCACCTGGGAAGCCAATACCTGGTATATATATCTGTTTATTTGTTCACTGTGTGGTGAGATCTCCTACATAAAGGCAGACTTTGATGATATCATAGCTTTCTTTTCTTCTTTATGTTATTATCCATAAATGATGTAGGTCATACTTGAAGAGATGATAAAAATTTGGGATATGATGTCCAAAGCATCCCTCTCACACCCCAAAGCATCTTCATTTTTCTTAAAATTATTCCAGAATGTTTATTAAAAAGCATTTGCAAAACAAATGGAAACATTTGCAGAAATGTCACATAGCCAACACTAATGGAATACTTTTTAAAATATCAGTATCTTTTTATATCTGCTCATCATTTAGTGTTCTTGAGAAGTCAAAGAAAGAGATAATTAAATATAAATTACATTTCCCTGTATCTAGACAGAATTATTTTATCTTATGTCTGCCTAATCTATTTATGGCAGTATAAGACTTCAAGACTGTAGTTAGAAGAACTTGTAAACTGCCCAGACACAGGTTCTACCCTTGCCTATAAGTTAAGCACAAAGAAATTAAGCAATATAATAAGTATATTTGAAAATAATGATGAAAATCTATCAGAAACGAGACATAAAATGCATAGTTTTGTGTTTTAAAAGCACCTAGTAAATAGTTTGTGTTCAGAGAAACTCAAGGGTTCTTTCTATTAGTTAAATGGAAATAGACATCTAGAATATATTGAAAGACATTTTTGTAATAAATCCTTCACTTTGCATCAATCTAAACTGTGACTTTAAATCCATGCTAATGGTAAATGCTAGTTACTGAAAGGTAGGAAAATGTGTTTGTGATCTTCTCAGTCAGTTGTTTAAGACATAGTACAAGTATCTGACTTTGCCATAGCAACGCTTAAAGTAAAGGCAGTTAAAGTGCCATGTGCTCATCTAATATGATACCAAATAACTTGTAAGACCCAAAGAAAGTGTTATAGGTACAGATAATTGTGTCTTAATTGTTTTGTTTCCAAGAGAATTTGCTTTATTCCAGTTAGAAGCTTGTTCTGTAAAGAGAAGAATATTGCATTTCCTGTTTTCATTTTCATTTTGAAACTAAGAGCAAGGGGAGCCATCTGTTTGCTGGGGATGGTGCCGCAGGCAATCCTGCTTCCCTTGGGTTCCTGACTGGCTCCCAGGAGTGAACGTTAGGGACAAAGCTGGAGAAACCAAGGTTCCAAACCTGAAGATTAAGAGCCACAGCTGCCAGCAGCGTTATCCCTAAGCTGTAGTTCAGGTTGTCATCTCTGAAGTTTACCTTGAAACGTTAGAATTACTTGAAGTTATTTTTATGTCAAAATTCATGGTAGTTCAAGAAATATATTTTGAACTCACTCAAAATAGCGAATTTAAGGAAATGTATTATTAAATAAAGACTTTTCTTCAACCCATATAATTGAATGTTTTCATTGGGCAAAAAGGCAGAAATATACTCAATCAGTTTTGTGGAAAAAAAAGTGAACCGTTTTTCAGTCTTCTTGTGTTACAAATAGATTTCCTCTTTTTTTTAACTTTTTTTTTTTTATGGTGACATGAGAATTCACTTTTTTATCGCTGTCCTTTGCCTCTAGACAAATTGATAGACTCCTATGATTTTAATCTTTAATTCCATATTGTTGATTCCCAAGTCTCTTGAAGACTCCAACCTAGACTGAAGCCCAGAAAAGCTCCGCAGTAAGAGAAACAAATCCCACTACACATGAACATCGGAGAAGGCAATGGCACCCCACTCCAGTACTCTTGCCTGGAAAATCCCATGGACGGAGGAGCCCGGTGGGCTGCAGTCCATGTGGTCACTAAGAGTTGGACATGACTGAGCGACTTCACTTTCACTTTTCACTTTCATGCTGTTATGCCCAAGTCGCGAAATCTCCCAATGACCACCAGGGAGCTGATATCTAATGCAAAAGCAAGAGAGTTTTTATTACCAAGCTTGAGCTGGGGCTCCCACCATTACTGACGCAGCGGCTAAGGAAAGGAGCCTCGAACTCCGGGTTTCATTGCTTATATAGGGTTTTCTCGCATGAAAAATTCGAAAAATGGGAGTTTCCTGGTTGGAAGACATCTAATTGGTTACCTTCTGTGGAAGGGTTAGGTGTTGGGTTCTGATTGGTTTTCATTTCCCAGGCTTAATTCGGATTTCCCGGGCAGGTCATAAGTCCCGAACTTAAAGTCAAGAGATCCTGATCTGGGATCTGATTGGCTCGCAGGTGGTAGGGTGAAGTCAGGGGATTTCCAAAGACTCTTTCCTCAGAACTCTAAAGTGGAGTTTTTTTTTAACAAAATGGTGTGGCTTAGGTTCTTCATTCCCCCCTTCTCAAGGTCCCAAGACAGACTCAATCATGGGTCCAGCTCTATATTTTCTTCCGCTAAGGGGGCCCTGGCAGAGCTGTATATTGGGACCTGAGCACCATAAGCTGCACCGTGTTGATGTGGCTCTTGATGAAGGTCATTAANAGTGGAGTTTTTTTTTAACAAAATGGTGTGGCTTAGGTTCTTCATTCCCCCCTTCTCAAGGTCCCAAGACAGACTCAATCATGGGTCCAGCTCTATATTTTCTTCCGCTAAGGGGGCCCTGGCAGAGCTGTATATTGGGACCTGAGCACCATAAGCTGCACCGTGTTGATGTGGCTCTTGATGAAGGTCATTAACTTGTTCAATAAACATGGCCTGAAGGTGAGTACTTTTGTTGTCTTCGNCTGGTGCCGCAGGCAATCCTGCTTCCCTTGGGTTCCTGACTGGGTCCCAGGAGTGAATGTTAGGGACAAAGCTGGAGAAACCAAGGTTCCAAACCTGAAGATTAAGAGCCACAGCTGCCAGCAGCGTTATCCCTAAGCTGTAGTTCAGGTTGTCATCTCTGAAGTTTACCTTGAAACGTTAGAATTACTTGAAGTTATTTTTATGTCAAAATTCATGGTAGTTCAAGAAATATATTTTGAACTCACTCAAAATAGCGAATTTAAGGAAATGTATTATTAAATAAAGACTTTTCTTCAACCCATATAATTGAATGTTTTCATTGGGCAAAAAGGCAGAAATATACTCAATCAGTTTTGTGGAAAAAAAAGTGAACCGTTTTTCAGTCTTCTTGTGTTACAAATAGATTTCCTCTTTTTTTTAACTTTTTTTTTTTTATGGTGACATGAGAATTCACTTTTTTATCGCTGTCCTTTGCCTCTAGACAAATTGATAGACTCCTATGATTTTAATCTTTAATTCCATATTGTTGATTCCCAAGTCTCTTGAAGACTCCAACCTAGACTGAAGCCCAGAAAAGCTCCGCAGTAAGAGAAACAAATCCCACTACACATGAACATCGGAGAAGGCAATGGCACCCCACTCCAGTACTCTTGCCTGGAAAATCCCATGGACGGAGGAGCCCGGTGGGCTGCAGTCCATGTGGTCACTAAGAGTTGGACATGACTGAGCGACTTCACTTTCACTTTTCACTTTCATGCTGTTATGCCCAAGTCGCGAAATCTCCCAATGACCACCAGGGAGCTGATATCTAATGCAAAAGCAAGAGAGTTTTTATTACCAAGCTTGAGCTGGGGCTCCCACCATTACTGACGCAGCGGCTAAGGAAAGGAGCCTCGAACTCCGGGTTTCATTGCTTATATAGGGTTTTCTCGCATGAAAAATTCGAAAAATGGGAGTTTCCTGGTTGGAAGACATCTAATTGGTTACCTTCTGTGGAAGGGTTAGGTGTTGGGTTCTGATTGGTTTTCATTTCCCAGGCTTAATTCGGATTTCCCGGGCAGGTCATAAGTCCCGAACTTAAAGTCAAGAGATCCTGATCTGGGATCTGATTGGCTCGCAGGTGGTAGGGTGAAGTCAGGGGATTTCCAAAGACTCTTTCCTCAGAACTCTAAAGTGGAGTTTTTTTTTAACAAAATGGTGTGGCTTAGGTTCTTCATTCCCCCCTTCTCAAGGTCCCAAGACAGACTCAATCATGGGTCCAGCTCTATATTTTCTTCCGCTAAGGGGGCCCTGGCAGAGCTGTATATTGGGACCTGAGCACCATAAGCTGCACCGTGTTGATGTGGCTCTTGATGAAGGTCATTAACTTGTTCAATAAACATGGCCTGAAGGTGAGTACTTTTGTTGTCTTCGCAGTTTTAGCTTGAGCTGGTTAGTTTTGTCCAATTCGGCCTTCCACTGGGGGAGGAACTCTTCTCGTAAGGCGAACAGGTCTGCAGGCCGTGTGTGGGTGTAGTGGACCCAAGCAGAGATGCCGTCAACTTTGAGAGCAGTTGGTGTCGTCAAGACGACAAGGAAGGGTCCCTTCCACCTAGGCTCTAGGGTCTCTTGGCGATGACAATGCACGTACACCCAATCTCCTGGCCGGTAGTGGTGAGGTTCAGGTGGACGGCCTAATTCATATAGCACTTTGAGCCTCTTCCATGTGTCCCTGTGGGAGTATTGTAAGGACTGGAGACAAAAAAGCAACTTCTGATCATCTATTTCTTTTAACACTTCTGCCTTTATTTTAGGGATTAATGGGAGAGGTATCCCATACATGATTTCAAAAGGGGTGAGTCCCAGTTGGTAGCGTGAGTTCTGCACCCGGTACAGGGCAAAGGGGAGGAGAGCCACCCAGTCCCCACCAGTCTCAGCAACTAGTTTTGTTAATGTCTCTTTAAGCGTCCTATTCATCCTTTCTGCTTGTCCTGAGCTCTGGGGCCTATAGGCACAGTGCAGCTTCCATCTAGCCCCCAAAGCCCAGGCTACCCCCTGGCTTACCTGAGACACGAAGGCTGGCCCATTATCTGACCCCACCTGTGCCGGAAACCCGAACCGTGGCAAGATGTCTTCAGTCAGCTTTTTGGCCGCCACCTGTGTTGTTTCTCTCTTGGTGGGGAAAGCTTCTACCCACCCTGAGAAGGTATCTATGAACACCAACAGGTATTTGTATCCTATTTCACCTCAGTGAAGTCCACCTCCCAGTAAGCTCCTGGTCTTGCCCCCCATTCTCTAATTCCTTGGTTGGCCGGATGAGGGACAGCATTAGTGAGCTGGCATGCTTTGCAGTTTGATATGATGTCTTCTATTGTCGTCCTGACATTTTTCATGGTAATTTTGGCATGTCTAATCAGGTCTTGCATCTTGCAGGTTCCCAGGTGAGTGGCATGATGCATTTTTAGTAATACTTATTTTCCTAGTTCTTCTGGGAGGATTAGAGAGCTGTCTGCTGCTCTCCAGCACCCGGCCAGTTGTTGGGCCATAGGCAGGCTTTTTATCCAGTCTAAGTCTCGTGGTGAGTAATTGGGCAAGTCTGGCAGAACAGGGCTCCCAGGGTCAGGCAGCTGAAGAGTGCCTCTATCACGGTATTCTGGGCTGTATCTCTGGCTGTTCTGTCTGCAGTACCTGAATCGGCCTGCCCGCCTGATCAAATATTTTAGTTTCTCCTGGGAGGAAGTGAATCTGAGCTCCCATCTTGGTTAACAAGTCTCTTCCCAACAGTGGGAAAGGGCATTCTGGGATGACCATAAAGGAGTGGGATACCCAGCCCATGCCCACATCCACCGATCTTCGGGTAGTCCATTGATATTGTTTCATCCCAGTGGCCCCCTCCACCCAAGAGGTTTTTCCTACCAGCTTCCCTGAGGCTCTAGCAAAACCGAATATTGAGCCCCAGTATCAACAAGGAGGTCAATTGGGATCCCCTCCACTCTTAGGGTTATCCTGGGTTCGGGGAGGGGCACCGAACCCCATCTCCCCTAATCGCTCAGTTCTTCGATGGCCAGAATGGGGGTCTTTCGCTGTCTCTTCTTTTTCTTAGGGCATTCCTTGGCCCAATGTCCTTCTTCTTTATAATAAGCTCATTGGTTCTTTCCTAATGCTGGTCGCGTACGGGGGCGGCTCTTACCTTCAGCTGCTAGGCGGCGCAGCTGGCGCTCCCTTTCTCCCGAATTAGGAACTGTTGCCGCTAGCAGGATGCGCGCCATATTGTGGGTCTGGCGGTTTGCTGCCTTAGCTTGTTTTTCCTCGTGGGTCTCTTGAGTATTGTAGACCCTTTCTGCCACTGTTATTAAATCCTGGATACTCTTTTAACCCAGGCGTTCTAGTTTTTGTAACTTCTTCCTAATGTCTAGAGCCACCTGGTTGACAAAATGCATTATCAAAGCAGCCTGAGTGCCTTCTGCTTCTGGGTCCATGGGGGTGTATTGTCTAAAGGCTTCCATCAGTCTTTCCAGATAAGCGGCTGGACTCTCAGTGGGGCCTTGTTGAACATCTCCTATTCTAGCTAGGTTAGTGGGTTTCCGTGCAGCTGCCTTGAGCCCCCCCAACAGAGTCTGGCGGTAGACCCGGAGCCTCTCCTTACCTTTTGCCGTATTGTAATCCCAGTCAGGTTGTGATAAAGGAAAAGAGGTGTTAATTTCATCTGTATTAGTGGTGGGTTCTCCATTTGCCCCTGGGACCCTTTCATGGGCCTCATTCTGTATTCTCTCTCTCTCTTCCATGGTGATGAGAATCTGGAGCAGCTGTTGACAGTCGTCCCAGGTGGACTGATGAGTAAGAAGCACAGTCTCTAGAAGGTTAGTTAGATCTTAAGGGTTATCTGAAAACTTAGCATTCTGGGACCTCCAGTTATATAGGTCACTGGTAGAGAAGGGCCAGTATTGATGAGGTTGGTTCCCTTCCTCGTAGAGGGGACCGGCCACTCGTAAAGGGAGGGCAACAGTTGAGTCTACCGGCCCCGCCAGAGACATGGCTCGCCTATGGCGGGTATTTTGTGTGGGCCCCCCTTCTGATGCGTCAGCCCTAGGTGGAGGGATAGCAGGGGCCCGTGGTGGCTCGAGGGGTTAGTAAGGGGGTGGGAAGAGAAGTTCTTCCTCTGTTCCCCCTTGTAAAATGGGGTACAATGGCGCTGTTGGTTTAGGTTCCTTGGGATCTTTCAGGTTCTTCTCTACATGTGTAACCAGCACCTGTGTGGTGGAAAATCCCTGTTGAGGCAAGAAAGGTTTTACCCGTGGAGGGGGGCACAATATGAGATCTTCCCACACTATGACATAGGGAACTTGGTCAGGGTGTCTGCTCCGTGGTCGAAAGATGATGTCTCGGACTCGGTGCACGGTTTCCAAGTCAAAGGTGCCCTCTGGGGGCCACCGCACGTGGAAGGTTGGCCATTTCGCACTGCAAAAAGTGATTAATTTATCTTTCTTAATTTCCACACTGAGGTTGTGGGCGCGCACCTTGACCTCCTTAAAATGGTCAGTGACCAGAGATAGAGGAGTAGGGCTAGATTGACTTTGCCCCATCGTTCCTGGATCAGTCAGATGTTGGTAAATTAATATAGACAGTACAGATAGCCACACAGACAGACAGAGAGATAGAAGATACAGACCTCCGGGAGTCCGGAGGCAAAACTGAAAGTAAGACGACAGCCTCCGGCCATTCAGCGGGAGCGACCCGCTATTGTCTACAGAGAACAGGGGCACTCCCTCCCCTCCTAGGGGGTCGGGGATGTCTCCCAACGACCAGCACTGGTGACCCGCCGGCGCGTCCACCTGAGTCATATACTGGCTTCAGAAAATAGGCCTTATCAGAAACAAAGAGACAGAGAAAAGCTTACTGGTCGCAGATAACACTCCAGATCGGTTTCCCTGCGGGGCTGATGGGAGATTCTGGATGAGCCCCCAAATGTTATGCCCAAGTCGCGAAATCTCCCATTGACCACCAGGGAGCCAATATCCGATGCAAAAGCAAGAGAGTTTTTATTACCAAGCTCGAGCTGGGGCTCCCACCGTTACTGACGCAGCGGCTAAGGAAAGGAGCCTGGAACTCTGAGTTTCATTGCTTATATAGGGTTTTCTCTCGTGAAAAATTTAAAAAATGGGAGTTTCTGGGTTGGGAGACGTCTAACTGGTTACCTTCTGTGGAAGGGTTAGGTGTTGGGTTCTGATTGGTTTTCATTTCCCGGGCTTAATTCGAATTTCCTGGGCGGGTCATAAGTCCTGAATGTAAAGTCAGGAGATGCTGATCTAGGATCTGATTGGCTCGCAGGTGGTGGGGTGAAGTCAGGGGATTTCCAAAGACTCTTTCGTCAGAACTCTAAAATGGAGTCTTTTTTAACAAAATGGGGTGGCTTCGGTTCTTCAATGCATTGGAGAAGGAAATGGCAACCCACTCCAGTGTTATTGCCTGGAGAATCCCAGGGACGGGGGACTCTGGTGGGCTGCCGTCTATGGGGTTGCACAGAGTCAGACACGACTGAAGCGGCTTAGCAGCAGCAGCAGCAGCACACATGCACATCTCAGGATATCTCGAGGACAACTCAGATTTATTGCATCCTGAACTGAACTTTAATCCATACTCCTTCTAAAAATAAAAACATAAATAAAAACTATCTCCCCTCTTCTTCATTGTCATGATCTAATCTAAGCCTAGAAATCAGAAAGCCACTTCAGGATTGTCCTCTTCAGCCCTATATCACTCCCTCTACTACACTCAATTAGTGACCAATACATGTCACTGATATCACTTAACATTTGTCTTTTTTTTTTGGGGGGGGGGGGGGGTTGGTAGAACTGTCACCACTAACATGATTTCATAATTATAGTTTTTATCTCTTCATCCCCCACGAATATCCCATCTCTATGCTACTGGCAGAGTAAAATTCCTTCAGTGTAAAAGACTGATCTTATCTCTTAAAAATACAGTCCTCTGTTTTCTAGTCCATCAAATTCAAAGTTTAGTGCAATCTATGAGGCCCCATGACCTGATCACCTTATTGCTTTTTTATACTCCCTTCTCTCCCCTATACTCGTGGCTTTCTGTCTTACACAAACACCATATATAGCAACATACAGGCAAAATGATAGGATACCAAAAGAGGAACTCCCCAGGTCATTAGGTGCCCAATATGCTACTGAAGNCCCAGTTTGCAACTCAGATAGACAAGTCGGGAATCAAAGAATGAGCACCACTTGTAGGTCATGATTCTATGCTGTAAACAGCACAATAATCAGGCTAATGAAAGTAAATAAAGGCATGGAGAAGGCAAATGCTTTCATTTGTTTTGGAAGTCTTTATATGGGCTTTTGACAGCAGATTAGCCTACCATGTAATTCTTTGCTAGTATTTACCATGTTTTACTTTTCTTCTCTATATATTCACTTGATGAAACCAAGGAAGTCTCTAAGTAGAATTCTGAAAGGCTAAGAGAATCCAAACTTGGATTCAAAGTTTGCTACAGATCCCAGAAAGAAAGAGAAATGTAAATGAGTAATCATACAAGTGAGAATTTGCCATATCTGTATAATATAATGCATAATTTGCCAAGCATTTATTTTCTGGTTTTGTAGAAGAGCCAAGAATACTTGTTGAATTCTCATCCACTCCTCCACCTTGTGCCCTTCTTAAATTTTCTCCCTGAAAATAATTGAAGAATTTAGTTTTTAATATGTTTTGAAAATGGTCACATTGGAATTCTGATTAATGTGGGCAAGGTATCAAAGTGAATCTTATATTTTTCCAAAGAGCAACTTCTGNTCTCACGACTTAAGTGCTGTCTCTTATACACATCTTCCTCCACCTTGTGCCCTTCTTAAATTTTCTCCCTGAAAATAATTGAAGAATTTAGTTTTTAATATGTTTTGAAAATGGTCACATTGGAATTCTGATTAATGTGGGCAAGGTATCAAAGTGAATCTTATATTTTTCCAAAGAGCAACTTCTGCTGTTAGGAATTTATTTCCTCTGAAAACTATCATTTCGTATTGTGATAATAATTTAGAAATACAGCATTTTAAATGTAGTCTTCCTTACTGACAGACACATACAGCTCCAAGAACATTTATTTATCAGGGACATGACTGCAATTTAATTAATAGAATTGTGGTTCTCTCTCTTTTATTTCCCACGAATTTAGTAGTATTTCTTTGGATATTTATAGGCTTAATCTTACTCTGCAATATTTTAAATTCATTTTGGCCTATGGTAAACTTAGGGAAAAATAAATGGAGGCCCAGCAACATTGGTTCAACTCAAGTTTCTACCACCTATTAGCTGTATAACGTTTGGAAAGCCATTTACCTTCTCAAAGTGAATGTGAAGCCCTTTATCAAATGAAATTAAAATAACTTTTGACTGGCTCTCATGACTGCAAACTGGGTCATAATACCCGATAATTCCTGTACAATTCTGCTCAAGCCTGTAAGCTATATTGCAAATTTAAGATAATTTTAATTCCAGTGAGTACATATGAAGTTTACAGGATGCATGAGAAGAGAAATATAACCAAAGTCACAATTCTTGCTCTAATGGAATGTGTTTTGTTTGTTAGAATTTACTAATCAAAAAAATATAATCTCGATAAATTTCTAGATGTTTTAGTGGATTAAACATGAAACAAGCACATTTGTGTACATACACAAACACTCACATACACACACTCTACATGATGATGGCATGAGGCAATGTACATTCCAGTTACAGGTGAGAGATAGATACTCACATATACCAATTCCGTATATTTAAATGAGGTATATCCAAACAATGGTTTGAGATTTCAAGATAGAGGCAATTTCTGTGGGTGGTAGAGTGCCTCGGGCAATGTGAGAGAAATCTTCAAGCAACCCTCAGAGTGGTTTAGGTTTGCAAATCAGTTTGGGCCTCTATATAGTCACTCTTCACCTCACCAGTCTGCTCCTTGCCTGCTGATTTCCAGGCTCTCCATTCCAAGGTTACTCTTGCCTGGAGCATCTTGTCATTCAGTTGCTGAGTCATGTCTAACTCTTTGTGACCCTACAGACTGCAGCATGCCAGGCTCCTCTGTCCTTCACTATCTCCCACACTTTGCTCAAATTCATGTCCGCTGAGTCGGTGATGCTATCTAATCATCTCATCCTCTGCATTCAATCTTTCCCAGCACTGTTTCCAGTGAGTTGGCTCTTTGGATCAGGTGGCCAAAGTTTTGGAGCTCCAGCTTCAGCATCAGTCCTTCCAATGAATATTCAGGGTTGATTTCATTTACAACAGACTGGCTTTATCTCCTTGCTGTCCAGGGACTAGCACAATTTGAAAGCTTCAATTCTTTGGCCTTGGAGCATCTTCCTTCTGCCTAAAATACTCTTTCTCAAGAAGGCTCCTTGACTCACTTCCTTGCTTAAGTCAGGCTCCTTTCATGTATCCCTCGTGCCTAGAGGTGCTCTCAACTTTCCTGCGAGAAACAGCTGTCTCTCCTGAGACAACCTGCTGTCTGCCTTTCCCCACTCTTTGTTTTCATAGCATTGATCTCTCATTTACTATGTACTGTGCAGTTTTGCAAAGGATTTGCAGTATAGGTGATATCTGCCCACCCAGGTACTGAGAAATAGAGATGTCAAGTAAATTGTCAGCAGGGGCATAGTTGTTTTTGGAACCAGGATTGGAGCCCTTTAAGACATATTCCTGAATTTTGTACTTTATCCACCTTTCCTAGCTGAAATCAATGAGCACGTAGGCCTGAGTTGACCTACTTTCATACACATGCAGACATTTCCAATTGCATGTGATATTTAAGTGAGAAAAATCACTTCTGAACTAATATTTGTAATTCTTTAAAACTCATGTTTGGGAAGAGCAGTTCAGATTTTTATCTCACATTTTCTGTTCCTCCTTATACTGACTGGCTTCCCTGTGGCTCAGCAGTAGAGTATCTGCCTGCAATACAGGAGGCACAAGAGATGTGAGTTTGATTCCTGGGTCAGGAAGATCCACTGGAGAAGGAAATGGCAACCCACTCCAGTATTCCTGACTAGGAAATCCCATGGACAGAGGAACCTGGCAGGCTACAGTCCACGCGGTTGCAAGAGTAGGACACGACTTAAGTGACTTCACCACCACAACCATATTGACTTGCTGAAATCTCATTTATCATAGTCAGTAGAAAAGTGCAGTGGTTAAAAGATGTACTGCGGAGTCAGTAGCCAGGATATAAAGCCTTGACGTTCTTCTTGGGGTGAGCACCTTGGGGAATTCACTTACTCCCTGGATCTGTTTCATTTGTTGGAGAATAGCAACTTACTTAATGTTTGTGGAGATATGGTAAGTTAACATATGTAAACACTTAGAACAGGTTGGATAGTGCAAGAACAATATATGTGTTAATTTAACAAGACAATTGTATTGCTTTGTACCATATGTATTTGAAGTACTTTTAAATTATTTTTGTTTTATAATAATTTTACATTTACATAAAAGTGGCAAAGATAGTGAAGAGATTTTCTGTATACCAGTTACCGTGTGCCTTTAGCATTCAGTTCAGTTCAGTCACTCAGTCATGTCTGACTCTGTGACCTCATGGGCTGCAGCACGCCAGGCTTCCCTGTCCGTCACCAACTTCTGAAGTTTACTCAAACTCATGTCCATCGAGTCAGTGATACCATCCAACTATCTCATCCTCTGTCATCCCCTTCTCCTCCTGCCTTTAATCTTTCCCAGCATCAGGATCTTTTCCAATGAATCAGTTTTTTGCATCAGGTGGCCAAAGTATTGGTGTTAATATCTAAGTGTTAATACCTCACATAACCTTGGTCCTTAAGAAAGTAGGTTCCTGATTGCTAGGGAGTAGGGGTTATCTGAAGGTCTATGGGGCTTCCCTGGTGGCTCAGATGGTAAAATTCCACCTGCAATGCAGGATATCAGAGTTCAATTCCTGGGTTGGGTGTGATTTCTGGTTGGGTTTGACCCCTGGATCAGGAAAATCCCCTGGAGAAGGGAATGGCTTACCCATTATAGCTTTCTCGCCTGGAGAATTCCATGGACAGAGGAGTCTGTTTGGCTATATTCCATGTGGTCATAAAGAGGTGGACACAACTGAGTGACTTAACACTTTCACGTCACTTCAAGGGGTTGATAACTTCAATATTTTTTTTTGAGATAATGAAAATAGTCTAATATTGACTATGAGGTTGCTTGCCCATATATGCAAATATACTAAAATTTTTAAATTAAATTCAATAGGTGAATTGCATCTCAATAACAGTTTAAAAAGTAAAAATTTCCTCAAAAAATTACTTTAAGCATTGACATATATAATCAGAACAGGTTAATCATATCTTGGAATTAGAAAAGCCACAGAATTATTGCATCAGAGAAACTGAACACATAGATGTAAAGTAAGTAACATAGGAAATGTCTCAAAAATAAGGATACTTGTAGCTGTTCAGTTTAGGAAAGTAATTTAAGTAACATCCCCCAACAGTATGACACAATATCCCAACATGAGCAAAAGGGAATATGAAATGGTGGGCTTTCTGAACTTCACCCACCAGACAGGTGATGTCAGCCATATGCCTGTCATAGCCTGGGGTTCAGGGAGCAAACTGTCTCCAGGCAAGCAAGGAGAAGAAAAGGGGAAGAAAGAGGGGGTCTATTTTAAAGGAAAGATTTTGTTTAGCAGTGGATTAGAATGAAAAATGAAAAGCTGATCCTCAGGCTAAAATGGAGTTATATATACAGGTTATTTTCAGGTGAGAAGAACCCTAACATTTACTGTGAACTTACTTTGTTTAGACATGGGCTCACAGAAGAAAAGAGAAGAGAAAGGTCAAGCATAGCTATTTTGGGTTTCAGAAAATTGCCATCACAAATCTGGTATTGAAAAAGGAAGGAAGTCAATGAATTAACAATGTGAAATCCTTTTGTTATAATTAGATGTAAACTAGTTAAGATTTACTGACGGTTAGGAGAAGGGTCAATGGGGACAAAGAGAGCAGTCAGACTGGCTTGCTTACACGCCCACTTGAAATATCCAGAATGTATTACTTTATCACGTTACTTTTAAGTCATTCAAAAAATCATTTATTTCTGGTTATGTTCTTTTTTAGGTTCCTGAATCCAACTCCAATGTGTGTGCATGTGTGACTGTGCATGCTTCCCCACATCACCAACACTTCTCATCCACCAGCTTGGCGTCCTACAATTCAATTCAATTCTGATTCTCTACCCAGAGATAGTCTCAGATTCAATTTAAGGGTTCAGAGCAAAAGATTTGTTGATGTTCAGTCCTACAAGACTTCGCCGTTCCTTCCCCACTTCAAATGCCAATTTCAAGCGTAAGTTGTTACTTATACTTCTGACCAATTGTCTGTGAGTCAGAATTTCTGCTAATCACCTCCTTGGGTTTGATTGATTTGCTAGAGCAGCTCATAGAACTCAGAGAAANGTTCAGAGCAAAAGATTGGTTGATGTTCAGTCCTACAAGACTTCGCCGTTCCTTCCCCACTTCAAATGCCAATTTCAAGCGTAGGTTGTTACTTATACTTCTGACCAATTGTCTGTGAGTCAGAATTTCTGCTAATCACCTCCTTGGGTTTGATTGATTTGCTAGAGCAGCTCATAGAACTCAGAGAAACATCCTTCTGTTGACTAAAATAAGATGCATAAAGTAAGAGTTGTGAGTTAAGTTTTATTTGTGGCAAAGTGAAGACTGCAGCCTGGGAGACAGCACCTCAGAGAGTTCCAAGAAATTGCTCCAAAGAGATAGTGGGGGAAGGCCAATACATGTGATTTTGGTGAAGGGGGAGTTCCATGCAATCAAGCACTTACTTTACAAGAAGTTTTCTTTTAGTCACAAGGAGCTGAGTCCCTTGGACTTCAAGGAGATCAAATTAGTCAAACTTTAAGGAAATCAATCCTGAATATTCATTGGAAGGACTGTTGCTGAAGCTGATGGTCTAATACTTTGGCTCCCTGATCTGAAGAGAAAAGACCCTGATGCTGGGAAAGACTGGAGGCAGAAGGAGAAGGGGACAGCAGAGGATGAGATGGTTGGATGGCATCACTGACTCGATGGACATGAGTTTGAGCATGCTCAGGGAGATGGTGATGGACAGGGAAGCCTGGTGGTCTGTAGTCCAGTCCATGGGGTCACAAAGAGTTGGACACAGCTGAGTGACTGAACAGCAACAACAATGCAGAGTTGACATTAAACACCATGAAGGGATTTAGTGTTTTTCTAGGCATAAACAGGTGGTGCTAGTAGTAAAGAACCTGCCTGCTAATGCAGGAAACATGAGACATGCGTTTGATTGCTAGGTTGGGAAGATCCCCTGGAGTAGGAAATGACAACCCACTCCATTATTCTTGCCTGGAGAATCCCAGGGACTGATGAACGCGGCCAGTTATAAACCAATAGGATGGCAAAGAGTCAGACACAACTGCAGCGACTTAGCACACAGGCACATACCAGATTTAAGTAGATGCAAAGATTGGGTTCATGAAAACAGTTTCTAAAAATATCTAACTACCNTTGTTTTGTGGAATTTACTCAGCGTTGAAATGTTCTTTTGATGGGATTGTGAGGGAGAAAGTGATCTCCCTGTCCTATTCCTCTGCCATCTTAGGACCGCCCCCCAACCTTTGAATTTTTAAAGTTACAGTGAATTAACTTTTGTTTTCACATCAGCAATAGCAAAAGAATAACAAAAAGAAAATGTAAATCGGTAAAAAGGTAATGAAGAAATATGCAAATTGAAGACGACTCACTAAAGGTGCTAAGGAGGAAATCCAAGCATAAATATTTCAGAGTCTACATCATTTGTTAAGAAGGTGGTGAAGAGGAGTCTTGAACTTGGAGTCTCTTCATATCAACTTATGAAGGGAAATGCATCAACAGCATGTTCCTAGGGTGTGTTTTCGTATAACCCAGACTGGGAGGTCGAATCTAATATGCGTTTTTTTTTTTTTGGTCCCAGCTCAGAATGCTGCTCCTGCCAACAGATTGAATTGTCACCCTTGTTTTGTGCAAGGATCACATCAAGAAGTGATGAAGAGGACAGAGACAGACCCTTCATCCTCATTTGCTCGATATTCCATTGTTATATATTTTATAGAATGAGGAAATGGGAATTTGGTTTATTTCTATTGCTAGAAAAAAATTGTTATGCCCAAGTCGTGAAATCTCCCAATGACCACCGGGGAACTGGCATCTGATGCAAAAGCAAGAGAGTTTTTATTACCAAGCTCGAGTTGGGGCTCCCACCATTACTGACGCAGTGGCTAAGGAGAGGAGCCACGAACTCTGGGTTTCATTGCTTTTATAGGGTATTCTCAGTGTAAAAAATGTTACCTTCTGTGGAAGGGTTAGGTGTTGGGTTCTGATTGGTTCCCATTTCCTGGGCTTAATTTGAATTTCCTGGGCAGGTCATAAGTCCTGAACATAAAGTCAGGAGATCCTGATCTGGGATCTGATTGGCTCGCAGGTGGTGGGGTGAGGTCAGGGGATTTCCAAAGACTCTTTCCTCAGAACTCTAAAATGGAGTCTTTTTTTAACAAAATGGAGTGGCTCAGATTCTTCATTCCCCCCTTCTCAAGGTCCCAAGACAGACCCAATCATGGGTCCAGCTCTATATTTTCTTCTGCTAAGGGGGTCGCTGGCAGAGCTGTATATTGGGGCCTGAGCACCATAAACCGCATCATGTTGATGTGGCTCTTAATGAAGGTCATTAACTTGTTCAATAAACACGGCCCGAAGGTGAGTACTTTTGTTGTCTTCGCCGTTTTAGCTTGAGTGGGTTAGTTTTGTCCAATTCAGCCTTCCACTGGGGGAGGAACTCTTCTCGTAAGGCGAACAGGTCCGCAGGCCGTGTGTGGGTGTAGTGGACCCAAGCAGAGATGCCGTCAACTTTGAGAGCAGTTGGTGTCATCAAGATGACAAGGAAGGGTCCCTTCCACCTAGACTCTAGGGTCTCTTGGTGATGATGGCACATGTACATCCAGTCTCCTGGCCGGTAGTGGTGAAGTTCAGGTGGAGGGCCTGATTCATATAGCACTTTGAGCCTCTTCCATGTGTCCCTGTGGGAGTATTATAAAGACCAGAGACAAAAAAGCAACTTCTGATCATCTATTTCTTTTAACACTTCTGCCTTTAGGTTAGGGATTATTGGGGGTGGTATCCCATACATGATTTCAAAGGGGGTGAGTCCCAGTTGGTAGGGTGAGTTCTGCACCCAGTACAGGGCAAAGGGAAAGAGAGCCACCCAGTTCCTGCCAGTCTCAGCAACTAGTTTTGTTAATGTCTCTTTAAGCATCCTATTCATCCTTTCTATTTGTCCTGAGCTCTGGGGCCTATGGACACAGTGCAGCTTCCATCTAGCCCCCGAAGCCCGAGCTACCCCCTGGCTTACCTGAGACACGAAGGCTGACCCCACCTGTACCGGAAACCCTAACCATGGCAAGATGTCTTCAATCAGCCTTTTGGCCGCCACCTGTGCTGTTTCTCTCTTGGTGGGGAAAGCTTCTACCCACCCTGAGAAGGTATCTATGAATACCAACAGGTATTTGTATCCATATTTACCCAGTTTTACCTCAGTGAAGTCCACCTCCCAGTACGCTCCTGGTCTTGTCCCCCATTCTCTAATTCCGTGGTTGGCTGGATGAAGGACAGCGTTTGTGAGCTGGCATGCTTTGCAGTTTGATACGATGTCTTCTATTATTGTCCTGACATTTTTCATGGTAATTTTGGCCTGTCTAATTAGGTCTTGCATTTTTCTAGTTCCTAGGTGAGTGGCGTGATGCATTTTTAGAAGTACTCATTTTCCTAGCTCTTCTGGGAGGAGTAGAGAGTTGTCTGCTGCTCTCCACCACCCGGCCAGCTGTTGGGCCATAGGCATGCTTTTTATCCAGTCTAAGTCTCTTGGTGAGTAGTTGGGCAAGTCTGGCAGAACAGGGCTCCCAGGGTGAGGCAGCTGAAGAGTGGCCTCTATCACGGTATTCTGGGCCACATCTCTGGCTGCTCTGTCTGCTAAGCTGTTTCCCCTTGAGAGCAGGGTGTCTGGCTTTTGGTGCCCTGGGCAGTGTATTATGGCTAGTTTCTTAGGTAGCCATAATGCCGAGAGGAAAGCTTTTATTTCTTCTTTGTTTTTAATCGTCTTACCCTTGGCCGTGAGGAGTCCCCTCTCTCTGTAGATTGCCCCGTGTATAAGGGCAGTTGCAAAGGCTTATCAGCTATTGGTGATGATGTTAAGTTTTTTGTCCTCTCCCAACTGAAGGGCTTTTGTTAGGGCGATTAGTTCAGCCCTTTGAGCCGATGTACCCGGAGGTAGTGCTTCCACCCACACAATTTGGGTTTCCGTGGTTACGGCCGGCCCCACATACCTGAGTCCATCTCAAAGGAAACTGCTTCCATCCGTATACCAGGTGACCTCAGCATCCGCTAGGGGGCGATCTTGCAAGTCCTCTCGCGTCCCACGCACCTGGGCTAGTATGTCGCTACAGTCATGGATCGGGACTTCCGAGTCCAGGTTAGGAAGCAATGTTGCCGGGTTGCAAGTAATAGGCTGTAGAAAGATGATTCTGGAGGGCTTTAGTAATAGTCCCTGGTAGTGGGTCAACCGAGCATTGCTGATCCACCTGTCCGGAGGTTGCTTCAGTATGCCCTCAATGGCATGGGGGGCGGTGATGCGTAACTCTTGCCCCAGGGTCAGCTTGTCTGCATCTTTAACCATTAGGGCCACAGCCGCAATCATGCGGAGGCACGGGGGCCAGCCCGAAGCCACGGGGTCTAGGCGTTTAGACAAGTAGGCCACTGGCCACTTCCAGGGTCCCAAATGTTGCATCAGTACCCCTTTTGCCACGCCCTGTTTTTCATCCACGTACAAGAGAAAGGGCTTTGTGACATCACGCAGTCCCAGAGCAGGGGCCAACACCAGTGCCTTTTTGATAGCCCTGAAGGCAGCCCCCATCTGCTCAGTCCAACTGAAGGCAGAAGTATTTTTAGTGGCTTCATATAGGTTTAGCCAGCTCTGCATAGTCTGGAATCCAAAGATGACAGAAACCAGCCAATCCCAGGAATTCTCTCACTTTCCGAGGTGAGTCTGGGGTCAGTATTTTGAGTACTGTCTCTTTCTGTCCCTCTGACAGCCACCTCTGCCCTTCCCTTAATACGTACCCTAAGTAGGTGACCTCTGGCCAGCAAATTTGAGCCTTCTTGGCCGAGGCTCGGTACCCTAGTTTTCCAAGGGCCTTCAATAGTTCTCGGTTACCCATGAGGCAAGTCTGTTGGTCCTTTGCTGCAATCAGGAGGTCATCTACATATTGTAACAGGGTTAGTTGGGGGTGCTGTTGTCTAAACTCACACAGGTCTTCATGGAGGGCCTCATCAAAGATGGTAGGAGAGTTTTTGAATGCCTGTGGTAGTCGTGTCCAGGTTAGCTGTGATCTGACCATTCAAAGGCAAAAAACTCCTGGTTTCTGGGCACCAGGGGAAGGCTAAAGAAAGCATCTTTTAGATCTAGGACCATATACCAGTGATGATTTGGCGGGAGCAAACTCAAGAGGTTGTATGGTTTTGGCGCCTTAGGGTGAATATCTAGAACTTGGCGGTTAATCTCCCACAGGTCCTGTACTGGCTGATAGTCAATGAGAATTTGGTTTTTCAACAGGGAGCAGGGGAGTATTCCACACCGACTGACAGTGTCTCAAGATTTTCTGGACTAGGAGCCTACAAATGTGGGGAGTGATCCCCTGTTGGGCTTCCAGGGTCATGGGATATTGCCTGACTCGGACAGGATAGGCTCCTGGCTTGAGAACTATATATATAGGAGGGCAGTGCCTAGCCAAGCCGGTTCTCCCTGTCTCGGCCCACGCTTCAGGGAATTCATCTAGCCACTCCTGGATGTCTGTTTGGGGAAGGGTCGGTTTTTGGTGCAGCCGATATTCATCCTCTAATTGAATTGTCAGTACTTGAATCGGCCTGCCTGCCTAATCAAGTATTTTAGTTTCTCCTGGGAGGAAGCAAATTTCAGCTCCCATCTTGGTTAAGAAGTCTCTTCCCAACAGTGGGAAGGGGCACTCTGGGATGACCATAAAGAAGTGGGATACCCGGCCTGTGCCCAAATCCACCCATCTTCGGGTAGTCCATTGATATTGATTCATCTCAGTGGCCCCCTGCACCCATGAAGTCTTTTCGGCCAGTTTCCCTTGGGGCTCCAGCAAAACCGAATATTGAGCCCCTGTGTCGACAAGGAAGTCAACTGGGGTCCCCTCCACTCTTAGGGTTACCCTGCGTTCGGGGAGGGGCGCTGAACCCCATCTCTCTTAGTTGCTCAGTTCATCGACAGCCAGGATAGGGGTCTTTCGTGGTCCTTTCTTTTCCTTAGGGCATTCTTTGGCCCAGTGTCCTTCCTCTTTACAATAGGCTCATTGGTTCTTTCCTAATGCTGGTCGTGTACGGGGGCGGCTCTTACCTTCAGCCGCTAGGCGGCACAGCTGGCGCTCCCTTTCTCCCGAATTAGGAACTATTGCCGCTAGCAGGATGCGTGCCATATTGCAGTTCTGGCGGTCTGCTGCTTTAGCTTGTTTTTCCTCGGGGGTCTCTTGAGTATTGTAGACCCTTTCTGCCACTGTTATTAAGTCCTGGATACTCTTTTCACCCAGGCATTCTAGTTTTTGTAACTTCTTCCTAATGTCTGGAGCCGCCTGGTTGACAAAATGCATTATCAAAGCAGCCTGAGTGCCTTCTGCTTCTGGGTCCATGGGGGTGTATTGTCTAAAGGCCTCCATCAGCCTTTCCGGATAAGCGGCTGGGCTCTCGGTGGGGCTCTGTTGAACATCTCCTACTCTAGCTAGGTTAGTGGGTTTCCGTGCAGCTGCCTTGAGCACCCCCAACAGAGTCTGGCGGTAGACCCGGAGCCTCTCCTTACCTTGTGCTGTATTGTAATCCCAGTCAGGTTGCGATAAAGGAAAAGAGGTGTTAATTTCATCTATATTAGTGGTGGGTTCTCCATTTGCCCCTGGGACTCTTTTACAGGCCTCATTCTGTATTCTCTCTCTCTCTTCCGTGGTGAAGAGAATCTGGAGCAGCTGTTGACAGCCATCCCAGGTGGGCTGAGGGCTGATTAGTAAAAAGCACAGTCTCTAGAATGTTAGTTAGATCTCTAGTGTTATATGAAAACTTAGCATTCTGGGACCTCTACTTATATAGATCACTGGTAGAGAAGGGCCATTATTGATGAGGTTGGTTCCCTTCCTCGTTGGGGGGACTGGCCACTCATAAAGGGAGGGCTACAGTTGAGTCTACTGGCCCTGCCGGAGACATGGCTCACCTATGGCGAGTATTTTGTGCAGGCCCCCCTTCTGATGCGTCGGCCCTAGGTGGAGGGATAGCAGGGGCCCGTGGTGGCTTGAGGGGTTGGTAAGGGGGTGGGAAGAGAAGTTCTTCCTCTGTTCCCCCTTGTAAAATGGGGTACAGTGGCACCATTGGTTCAGGTTCCTTGGAACCTTTCAGGTTCTTTCCTACACATGTCACCAGCACCTGTGCGGCAGAAAATTCCTGTTGAGGCAAGAAAGGTTTTACCCATGGACGGGGGCACAATATGAGATCTTCCCACACTATGACATAGGGAACTTGGTCAGGGTGTCCGCTCCGCTGTTGAAAGATGATGTCTCGGACTCAGTACACGGTTTCCAAATCAAAGCTGCCCTCTGGGGGCCATCCCACATGGAAGGTTGGCCATTCCGCGCTGCAAAAAGTGATTAATTTATTTTTCTTAATTTCCACACTAAGGTCACGTGTGTGCATCTTGACCTCCTTAAAATGGTCAGTGATCAGGGATAGAGGGGTAGGGTTAGATTGACTTTGCCCCATCATTCCTAGATCAGTCAGATGTTGGTAAATTAACACAGACAGTACAGATAGCCACACAGACAGACAGACAGAAGATACAGACCTCCGGAAGTCCGGAGGCAAAACTGAAAATAAGACGACGGCCTCTAGCCGTTCAGCGGGAGCGACCCGCTATCGTCTACAGAGAACAGGGGCACTCCGTCTCCTCCTAGGGGGTTGGGGACATCTCCCAATGACCCGCCCCAGTGACCCGCTGGCGCATCCACCTGACTCATATACTGGCTTCAGAAAATAGGCCTTATGAGAAACAAAGAGACAGAGAAGAGCTTACTAATGGCCGCAGATAACTTTCCGGATCGGTTTCCCTGCGGGGCCAATGGGAGATCCCAGACGAGCACCCAGATGTTATGCCCAAGTCGCGAAATCTCCCAATGACCACCAGGGAGCCGGCATCCGATGCAAAAGCAAGAGAGTTTTTATTACCAAGCTCGAGCTGGGGCTCCCACCGTTACCGACGCAGTGGCTAAGGAGAGGAGCCACAAACTCTGGGTTTCATTGCTTTTATAGGGTATTCTCAGCTCAAAAAATGTTACCTTCTGTGGAAGGGTTAGGTGTTGGGTTCTGATTGGTTCCCACTTCCTGGGCTTAATTCGAATTTCCTGGGCAGGTCATAAGTCCTGAACGTAAAGTCAGGAGATCCTGATCTGGGATCTGATTGGCTCGCAGGTGGTGGGGTGAGGTCAGGGGATTTCCAAAGACTCTTTCCTCAGAACTCTAAAATGGAGTCTTTTTTTAACAAAATGGGGTGGCTTAGGTTCTTCAATACTATATTTATTCACATTTAGTGTAATTTATTTTGATTTTGACAAAGTTCAGAATTCCAAGTTTCTTTTAGAAATAGTTATTATGTTTTTGTATTTCCATATTTTTGGCTGTTTTGATTGACTAAATTGAGTAAATTAGGAGATATTTTCTGTCTTTCTTAACCATATGATGGTAGAGAAATCATTTCTTCTCTCTGATCCTTAGTTTCCTCCTTTGTAAAATAGAGATGAACTTGTGCTTATAAGTATCTGGTGCTACTTAATGCAGCAAGTCACCAAACTTCATTCCGACCGTGTTTGAAAAATAACCCTTAAATATATTAATAGCAACAATATAAGAATATCTTAAATATTTGGAAAATACCTTAAGCTAGTATGAGGGGCCATATTTCATAAAATATAAATTTGAAAAATGACATTGAATTAAATGCAGATTCAGGCATATTAATTATTAAAGTGAATAATATAAAGTTTTTGTGCAGAATTTAATGATAGTATCTAAAAATCAAGACATTTTTGTTTGATGTGCTGGGCCTAATTTATATGTAAATATAGGCCCAGTAGTATTACCTAGACATTTAAAGACTGTCTTAATGGCTTATTCTAGGAAACCAGTGTATTTCTCTGTTTGAACTTTATGCTTGAAAAAATTGTGTAAAATGTAGTTTAATATGTATATTTTGAAAAGTGAAAAGAAGAGATGCAGTGATTTTGGAAACTCTCTGGTTGAAATAAGTTCTGAATATGCTGAAGTACATAATTATAATCAATTTTCAGTAAAATCACTTTTGCACTAATTCTGGAGTATTGTCAGTTACAAAGAGAACACCAGAGTGCTCTATTGACCTGGGGAATTATGAAGCTGTTTGCCTACATAGGGCTACATAAGCTACTGGGCTTCCCTGTAGCTCAGATGGTAAAGAATCTGCCTGCAATACAGGAGACCTGGGTTGGAAAGAGCCCCTGCAGAAAGGAATGGCAACCGATTTCAGTATTCTTGCCTGGAGAATCCCATGGACAGAGGAGTCAGGCAGGCTACAGTCCATGGAGTTGCAAAGAGTCAGACATGACTGAATGACTAGCACTACTACTACTTGCCTACATATGGGTGCACGATTTTATATCCTAATTCTGGAGTGTCTTGGGGTGCACAGAAGTCATTCAATTGAATTCTGACCAATTTAAAACAGATGAACAGAAGAGTAAGAGAGCTTGTCAGCTGTGATTACTTGAGCAGACCCTTGTATGCCTCTAAATATAGAGACTCAGCTCAATCATGTAGTGTGGACATTCTAGTACAGCGTTTCTAAACCGTTTTCACTGTGTAGTAAACTTGTGGGCTTGTTAGTGCTCTAATGGTTTCAGTACGTATGACAGCCAGTTATCAGTTCATTCCCCATCTGCCAAAGCATCTGCTTTGTGCAGTAGTGAAAAGCCTGATGACAAAAGGAATATTTGGGAATAACTGGCAATTGTGGTTCAGCTGAGGGTGATTCTATCCAGGCTTTGAAATTGTCCCAGGACAAGAAAACTTTTGGGATACACAGTCCTGCAATCATAAATTTCAGAAATGTAATTCTGTGCTGATGGACCACTGATACTTGTACTTTTAAGGAATGGAGCATAAGAATGTCTACAAATCTTTATTTTGGCTGCTGTATCCTGAACAAGGGCATCAATACATATCAAAAAAGGCCACATTTAAATTGAGATTGAAGTTGTCTTTATAGACAAGAAATTGAAACCTGGGGATAAAAACGTACTCGTGCTCTGCACATCCCTCAAAAAGAAAGAACAAATTTCAGAAGTTAGGGAGATAAAGACAGGCATTTTATAAATATAAAAAGCCAGAAGGACATTAAGACCCTGGATGGTCACAATCGACACTTAAAGACTTCCGGCAATGACTTCTAAGGACTGTTCTTTTATCTGCAGGTGGCAGGCTGAAGGCTGGCAGCTTTGGATTGCAAATCTAATCTTACAAATCTGTAATTTGAGGGATGACTGAAGTACTAATCACTCTAGGATTTTGATTGCCAAATATGGGTTAGCCAGGATTATACTTCATGTCACACTTTCAAGGAACATCTTTCTCCTTTTAGTAGAGTTGTAATTTTCTCGGGCAATTGAAAGTTGCTAAGTCTTTATTAAATGTCCACACAGGTATGTTGCAGCTTAAAAAAATTCTAAACATAACAAGCAGATAATGGAGTTCCTTGGGTTCTACCATTAGAGAAGGAAACAGCAACCCACTGCAGTATCCTTGCCTGGGAAATCCCATGGACAGAGGAGCCTGGTGGGCTGTCGTCCATGCGGTGGGAAAGAGTTGGACACAACTGAGCAACTGAGCACACACTCATGGGTTCTCCCATAGTTATGAGAGATGCTAGAGAAGGAATGAAAAAGACAGGAATTTAGAACTAAAGTGTTAGGAATAATTCATGTTGGAAGATCTACTGGGAAATGAAAACAAAATATGTCTGAAACCAAGTGGAAGGATCGTTATGTGCCCAGTTTCCCAGAAGCTCATTTGTTTATGAACTAGAGCTTTCTCTGCAGTAAAGGCAACACATAACGGATCCAATGATGGCACCTCATAGTACATTCTTTGGCTGACAAAGCTGGGGGTGATCTTGATTATTACACTAAGACTGTTGTTTGGATTCTAATTTTGCTTTCAGCTTGAATTATTTTGGGGTGATACTTAGTTTTTTAAAGTTGCCTTTCTGTGAAAAGGTGGTAGGTGAGGCTTTGTTGGTTTGACTGTCCGTGATAGCCTTTGGTTTGAAAAATCTAACACATCTCAAGTGATTTCGAGAGTCCCAAGTGGGTGAAGACAAATTTTGGATAATTCTTTAGCAGGAATCAAATTACTAAATCCTTCATCCTATTTGCTTTTTCTTGAGGGCTTCATTGCCTCTCTCATTTGAGGGCAAATAATGATCAATACTATTCTTTTTGGAAGGAGGGGAGAATTTTTGGTTTTGCTTTTGTCCAAGTTCAAAGGAAGCCAGAATTGAGTTGAGATTTAAAATTTTAAATCTCATTCTTTTCATGAAAATACAAACAGAAACACCCTTAAACCATTACAAAATTAATATTGCTGTGTATTTTTCCTTCACAAATATTGAAAAATAAGGGAAAGTATGGATTATTTTCTAATATGACCAAATTTTCTTCACTACTCCTAAGAATACCACATAATTCTGTTACTTCTTTCCTTTCACATGTGAATAGCAAAGTAGGGTTCCCATACTTGGTTCTGAGAGATTTCCAATTTACAGGAAAAAGTAGAGAAAAGTTAACATACAGATCTTATGCTTTCCAGGATGCTATGGGTTAGAAAACAGAAAAACGTTATTGCTCAACAAAGACTTTATTTTAAAGTTAATTTTCTTCTTTCTGGTATCATTTTTACTAGTGTTTATCATTTACTGTTCACTGTACTATTCAGGTTGATTCCCTGGTGGCTCAGATGGTAAAGCATCTGCTTGCAATGTGGGAGACCCTGGTTCGATTCCTGGGTCGGGAAGATCCCCTGGAGAAGGAAATGGCAACCCACTCCAGTACTCTTGCCTAGAAAATTCCATGGATGGAGGAGCCTGGTGGGCTACAGTCCATGGGGTCACAAAGAGTAGGACAAAACTGAGCGACTTCACTTTACTTTACTTTGTACTATTCATAATGTAAAGCTAAAATCTCTCTCTTTAAAAAATTTTTATTTTATTGAAGTATAGTTGATTTACAATGTTGTGTTAATTTCTTCAGTACAGGAAAGTGATTCATATATATATATATCTGAAAATTAAAAAGAAGGTGTTTGTGTATATATATATATATATATATATGTAAGAATGTATATATATATGTATATACATTCTTTTCATTTCTTTTCCATTACAGATTACTACAAGATATTGAATATAGTT
>SJYS01013174.1:132579-154051 GCA_006410695.1 Philantomba maxwellii | reverse complement strand
AAAAAAATAGCAAGGAGAGATAAGAAAGCCTTCCTCAGTGATCCATGCAAAGAAACAAAGGAAAACAACAGAATGGGAAAGACTAGAGATTTCTTCAAGAAAATTAGAGATACCAAGGGAACATTTCATGCAATGATGGGCACAATAAAGGACAGCAATGGTATAGACCAAACAGAAGCAGAAGACATTAAGAACAGGTGGCAAGAATACACAGAAGAACTATACAAAAAGAGAGCTCCTTGACCCAGATAATCACGATGGTATGATCACTTACCTAGAGCCAAGTGGGCCTTAGGAAACATCACTACAAACAAGGCTAGTGGAAGTGATGGAATTCCAGTTGAGCTACTTCAAATCCTAAAAGATGATGCTATGAAAGTGCTGCACTCAATACCCCAGCAAATTTGGAAAACTCAATAGTGGGCACAGGACTGGAAAAGGTCAGGTTTCATTCCAATCCCAAAGAAAGGCAACGCCAAATAATGTTCAAACTACCGCACAATTNAAGAATACACAGAAGAACTATACAAAAAGAGAGCTCCTTGACCCAGATAATCACGATGGTATGATCACTTACCTAGAGCCAAGTGGGCCTTAGGAAACATCACTACAAACAAGGCTAGTGGAAGTGATGGAATTCCAGTTGAGCTACTTCAAATCCTAAAAGATGATGCTATGAAAGTGCTGCACTCAATACCCCAGCAAATTTGGAAAACTCAATAGTGGGCACAGGACTGGAAAAGGTCAGGTTTCATTCCAATCCCAAAGAAAGGCAACGCCAAATAATGTTCAAACTACCGCACAATTGTACTCATCTCACACACTAGCAAAGTAATGCTCAAAATTCTCCAAACCAGGCTTCAACAGTATGTGAACCATGAACTTCCACATGTTCAAGCTGGATTTAGAAAATGCAGAGGAACAGAGATCAAACTGCCAGCATCCGTTGGATCATAGAAAAAGCAAGAGAGTTTCAGAAAAACATTTACTTATGCTTTATTGACTATAACAAAGCCTTAGACTGTGTGGATCACAACAAACTGTGGAAGATTCTTAAAGAGATGGGAATACCAGACCACCTGACCTGCCTCTTGAGAAACCTATATGCAGGTCAGGAAGCAACAGTTAGAACTGGACATGGAACAACAGACTGTTCCCAAATCAGGAAAGGCTATATATTTTTGCCCTGCTTATTTAACTTATATGCAGAGTACATCGTGAGAAATGCTGGGCTGGATAATGCACAAGTTGGAATCAAAATTTCTAGGAGAAATATCAATAACCTCAGATACGCAGATGACACCACCCTTATGGCAGAAAGTGAAGAGGAACTAATGAGCCTCTTGAAAGTGAAAGAGGAGAGTGAAAAAGTTGGCTTAAAACTCAACATTCAGAAAACAAAGATTATGGCATCTGGTCCCATCACTGCATGGGAAATAGATGAGGAAACAGTGGAAAGAGTGAAAGACTTTATTTTGGAGGCTCCAAAATCACTGCAGATGGTGACTGCAGCCATGAAATTAAAAGATGCTTGCTCCTTGGAAGAAAAGCTATGACCAACCTAGACAGCATATTAAAAAGCAGAGACATTACTTTGCCAACAAAGGTCTGTCTAATCAAAGGTATGGTTTTTCTGGTACTCATGTATGGATGTGAGAGTTGGACTATAAAGAAAGCTGAACACCAAAGAACTGACGCTTTTGGACTGTGGTGTCTCAGAAGACTCTTGAGAGTCCCTTGGACTGCAAGGAGATCCAACCAGTCCATTCTTACGGAAATCAGCCCTGAATATTCATTGGAAGGACTGATGCTGAAGCTGAAAGTCCAATACTTTGGCCACCTGATGCAAAGAGCTGACTCATTTGAAAAGACCCTGATGCTGGGAAAGATTGAGGGCAGGAGGAGAAGGGGACGACCGAAGATGAGATGGTTGGATAACATCACCAACTTGATGGACATGAGTTTGAGCCAGCTCTGGGAGTTGGTGATGAACAGGGAAGCCTGGCCTGCTGCAGTCCATGGGGTCGCAAAGAATTGGACACAACTGAGTGATTGAACTGAACTTCCCTTCACAGGCCACTTATTCCACAGCATGTTATCACACAATTATTTACAAAGCTTTCTTACTTAACATTTATTTTATTCAAAATCATTATAACGGCTAGAGTTGTTTCCCCTAATTTCAGTTCTACATGTTTTCCACCATACATAATTTATTTCAAACACAACAGAAAGATCCACCCCCACAATCACATTCTTATTGACAACAGATCATTTCATGTGTCCTTTTAAGGCCTCTCAGAGATGTAGAATCAAGGAGTATAAGAAATGAAGTCTGTTTCACAATCAGTATCCAGCTCCTCTTCATTGAGGCTAGTTGGAGGATTTTTTAAATCCCTTGCCTCAAGTCTGTGCTTTTTATGCTTTAGCTTGAGCTTGTTTTTGTTGTTTAGTTGCTAAGTTGTGTCAACTCTTCAAGACCCCATAAATTGCAGCACACCGGGTTTCCTGGTCCTCCACTATCTCCCGAAGTTTTCTCAGTCATGTCCGTTGAATTGGTGATGCCATCCAACCATCTCAGCTTTTGTTGCCCCCTTTGCCTTCTGCCCTAAATCTTTCCCAGCATCTGAGTCTTTTCCAATGAGTCAGTTCTTCACATCAGGTGGCCAAAGTATTGGAACTTCAGCTTCAGCATTAGCTCTTCCAATGAATATTCAGGACTGAGTTTCTTTAGGATTGACAGGTTTGATCTCCTTGCAGCCCAAGGAACTCTCAAGAGTCTTCTCCAACCACCTAAATTGCAGTTCACAAATGTCCATTTTCTAAATTATTCATTCTCTCTCACTATTAATAGCCTGGTCACATAAATACTGCAAAAGTTTTATCATTATCAAGGAAACATTTATTCCTGATTCAAAAAAAATCATTGAATATCTTCTGTTTCAAGGATTCTGCTAAGTGTTGCTTATCTAGTGATGAGTGAAACAATTATAGCCTCACACTCCTGAGGCTTATCATTTAGTGGTAGAATCAGACATGAGACAAATAAACACAAAAATAAATATATAGTTACAAATAATATGAGCCCCCCAAAAAAGAAAAGCAGAGGGAACATATGTGATTATAATAAAGTGAAAGTCATTCAGTCATGTCCAACTCTTTGCGACCTCATGAACAGTTCATGGAATTCTCCAGGCCAGAATACTGGAATGGGTGGCCTTTCCCTTCTCCAGGGGATCTTCCAATCCTAGAGATCAAACCCAGGTCTCCCGCATTGCAGGCAGATTCTTTACTAGCTGAGCCACAAGGGAAGCCCATGATTATAATAAAGGGGCACCCAATTTATGCTGAGAGGGTCAGAAAAGACCTCTCTAAAAATAGAATATGTTATTTGAAACCTAAAGGATTCACAGAGGTTAGCTAGGTGAAGATTGCGGGGTTGGGGGTGGGAGTGGGGGAGTGAGGCAACGTTTCTTCTAAGCAGAACTCTTGTGAAGTCCCAGGACAACAAAGAATTTGCCACATTAAGAAACTGAGGAAGCTCAACATGGTGAAGCTTAGTGAGCAATCAGAAAAATCCTATAACATGGACTTTACCTTGTATAACTCTTCTGAATTCAATTTTTTCTTTAATCTGGAATGTCTATTCAAAAAACCTTACTGCTAGATAATTTCCAGTGTGACTTCAAATCTCAAATTCCCAGCAAAATTATACAAATAAGCCTGTGCTCCAACCTGCCATTTTCCATACTCCCACTCATCACTCCCCTAAGACCTGTCCCTGCTAAATGATGCCTACATTTTTAAAATTACTTATCAAACAATCTAAAATTAGTGGAGTACAGAAAAATGAAACAATGTTTGCTTTTCTCCTTTTAACCATTCTCTATAAAATCTCTCTTTCTTATATTTCAACATCTTAAGCAGATTTCACAGGTTGGTAGTCACCTCTAGCCGTTAATGTCTAACCTTATCTAATCCAAAATTTAGAACTCCAATCTCAGTCCAGTTCTGTATTGCTTCCTTTCCTTCTTGGCACCTGCCAAACTCGGCCTGAGTGATTAGGGAAGGAGAAGGCTAATTCTGATCATTCATTCGTCCTATCTCATACTTAAACGTTTCTTTTCTTCTCCAGTGTATTGGTGAAACGTAGGGCTTCAAAGATTGCCAAGGGATAGATCCTGAAGAATATTCTATGTTAAACTGAAGAATTTGGTCTTTATCTTTTCAAGGAGATATAAAAAACATGAAAGAGGAATTACGCAAATAGGTTTTCAGTTTAGAATAAACCCTTCACTGCACTATAAAGAATAGATTATAGGAAACAAATGAAGAGTTGGATAACAAAGAGAACCCTGGCCTCTTGAAATCTCTCCCACCTCACCCTTCATAAGTTTCTTCTCACAAACCTCTCTCCAAATGCCATGCAACCTCCACTGGCTTTGGTAAGGTAAGGTAAGGTGAAGTCACTCAGTCGTGTCCGACTCTCTGCAACCCCATGGACTGTAACCTACTAGGCTTCTCAGTCCGTGGGATTCTCCAGGCAAGAATACTGGAGTGGATTGCCATTTCCTTCTCCAGGGGATCTTCCTGACCCAGGGATCGAACCCGGGTCTCCCGCATTGGAGGCAGACGCTTTAACCTCTGAGCCACCAGGGAAGCCCCACTGGCTTTGAAATACTCCTGAAAAATCCTCTCTCTAAATTTGGGCAAGCCTGACTAATCATTTCTTGGATTTACTAAACACTACTACAGGAAAAATGGCATTTCTGCTTTATTAATCTTGGCTGAAGGGCACCAAGATATTAAAACAGGACTCTTTTGTCTTGGAATTTTACCAGTGGCCCTGAAGTCTAAGCACAATGTCTAAATTGTGGAGCTAGACCGCCAAAGCAATACACCCTAAGGGTTGTGGGACTGATTCTACTAACACTGTTTCATTTCCCACCTCTATTTCTATAAATATCAAAATGGAAAAAGCCTAGAGAGAGAGTGCTTTATGGAAACTGGTCTGGGTGCTATGGAGGAGACAAGATGGGGGATGAGAGGGAAAAGTACTTTCTTTCACCTTAATCCAGGTGAGAGGAGCTTCTGTGAACCTTTCAAAAACCTTGCCTACAGCCTCTGAAGACTGGGAGGCCAGAGACTGGAGTCTGCTTCTGCTGCAGGAAGTCCAAAGATGCAAGGCCATGCTATTATTAGTCGGACTGTAAACAGCAGAGAGAGCTGCATTAGTCAATATTTACACTACCAATGACAGCCAACAAAGGAGTCCGTCTCCTGGGACCCAGATATGGCTCCGGGGCCAGAAAGGCAGCCAGGGGTGTAAGAGATGAGCCTGGAAAAGCCAAAGGCCCACTGTAGGGAGACATATTGCAAGCAGCTTCTGGATAATGAGACTCCAAAGCAGCCAGATATGGGAACATTACTTGTTTAAAAGAGAACTGCAGTCATAGGCCCCCTAGCAGGAGGCTCTCCCAGGAAAAAAGAACACCCTCAGAGAGAAGGAAATGGCAACCCACTCCAGTGTTCTTGCCTGGAGAATCCCAGGGATGNCAGAGAGTAAGAGACAACTATCTGACTGTCATCTTTGACACGTTCCTTATCTATGTCTCCCACCCTTAACTCTGGGTATCCTGTGACCCTCTTTCAACCAATAGAACATGGCAGAAATGGCATTGCAGGACTTCTGAGGCTAGCTCAGAAAAGTCACCGCAGCTTCCACTTTGTTGCCAGATACAACCATATCAGTCAAATAAAACTTTTCTTAACTCTTCTCTTTCTTCTCCAGAGGTGTCAGAAACCATACCTAGAAGTGGGAGAAGTAGAATTACAAAATTATGAAGAGGTAGGGCATGCTTCGCCCGTTCCTCAGCAGGGCGACAGGAGAACCCTACATTAGATAAGAATTCTAAATTTTGATACTATACTTGGAAAAAAAATTTTTTTTTGTTAAAGTGAGACTTTCTTGTGATTAAAGGAACCAGAAAGTTATTCAACCTGCCAAATATTTCATCCTAGGTAGAAAAGAGTAAGTCCAAATTTGAAAAGTGAGAATAGAAAATAATTCACACACTAGAGAGTCCAATTTGTTCAATAAAAATGCATACCTGATTTATGTTTATGTTTTGAAGCAGATGTAAAACAAAAGCTATGGAGTCAACAGAGAGCTGGGATTACCTAGAAAGCAAAGGTCACCTAGTGACTATATCGAAGCCAGATAAGATCCTTGGCCTGGTCAGGGTTAGGACTTTTCATGAAATAAATATATTAGCTAGTTCAATTGCTTGGACAAGTCATAAAAACAGAATAAGAGCAAAACTGGGCTATACTTAATATTCTTTTATACTTTTCTGTTAAAACATCTTGGTGTTTTTTGTTTTTTTTTTTTGAGGGGATGAGAGGAAATGATTCCTGGAAGCCCAGTGGATGTGGGATTAATTTTAAAATGATTCTATGTCTAATATTCTACACATGACCAGTAGACGAAGTGGAATTAGTAAGTCAGAATAAATCACACAGAGCAAGACAAGAAGCTTGATTTTCTCTTACATGGTCTTTTATAATATATCCCATAATTTAAATTCTCTTTAAATAGATATGTGTGTTCTTTTTTCTTTTATGTTCAGAAATTCTCATGCCAAGAAAGATAAGAGTGCCTATATCCCCTCCTCAAACTCTGAGTGGGCATGTGATCCATTTTTAACCAATAGAATGTGGCAGAAGTGACACTGCACAATTCCCAAGGCTTGGTCAAAAAAAGCAATACAGCCCCAATTTTGTCTGCCAAAATACTGACTTTGGGAGCCCTAATGCTACACAAAGGGAATTACCCTGAGATTGTCGTACTTTGAGGAAGGCACCAACAGGTCAAATGGAAATGTTCCAGTTGACACCCCCATTGACCTCACAGTTAACAAATAACACCAACCACCAGGCAAATTACTTCAGCCCCCAGCTCTTGAGCCACCTCTAGCCACCGAATCTTCTCAACTAAGGCCCTGATGAATGAGCAGAGAAAAGCTATTGAGCTAGGCCTCATCTAAATTTCTGACCCATGGGATCTGTGAGCATAATAAAATGTTTATTTCCAGCAGAAAAGTTACACAGCAATAGTAAGTACAACAATAGGAATTTTGTAAAATAGTGACTGACCTGGCCAATTTCTAGAATTCACTAACTCCACCAATCTCTTTATCCTATAGGTCCAATTTTCCCTTATACATCTGTATGGGTTGAGTCTTGTCCCCTAAAATTTCATACGAAGTCTCAGCCCCAGTGCATCAGAATGTGACCTTATTTGGAGATGAGGTAAATAGATAAAGAAGCTAAAATGAGATTATTAGAGTGGCCCTATCTTAATATCTTTATTAAAAAAATGATAACAACTGAAGACAGACACACATACAGGGAGAAAACCCAGTGAATGTAAAGGTAGCCCTCTACAAGCCAAGGAGAGAATCCCAGAACAGATCCTTCCCTTGAAGCCTGCAGAAGGAACCAACTCTCCCAACATCTTAATTTCTGATGTCTGGCCTCCAGGATTGTGAGACAATAAATTTCTGTTGTTTAAGCCACCAAGATTGTGGTATTTTGTTATGATGTCCCTAGAAAATGAATACAGCATCCAAGCTAGGGCCAAGAGTCAGGGAGAATTCCCTGGGGCCAGAGATAGTTGGAAATTCAAATTTCAGAGTCACATCTATTGGAACTGTGCCAATGTGTGAGTGTCATCGCCAGTAATCTCATCAAGTGGTCTGCTAACCTATTTATTCCTGCAGTGCTAAGGATGTTACTACCTCCCAAAGTTTCCACTGAATACTTACCCAACTCTGTTAACTATTTAGTAGGATCACCTTTAGGATCCTAGTTGTTGTTGCTATTGTTGCTTCGTCGTTAAGTCAAGTCTGACTCTTTTGTATCTCCAAGGACTATAGCCCACCATGCTCCTCTGTCCATGGGATTTCCCAGGCAAGAATACTGGAACATGTTGTCATTTCCTCCTCCAGGGGATCTTCTCAACCCAGGGATCAAACCTATGTCTCCTGCACTGGCATGTGGGTTCTTTATCACTGAGCCACCAGGGAAGCCCTTATGATCACAAAGACTGAATTTAATCTACCTTACATAGGATGGTTCTTTACAAATTCTCAGGCAGCTGTCTATCTCCCCTGAGTATACTCCTCAACAAAAGAAACTTCCCCAGCCTTATGCAGACATTCCTTACATGATATAATTCCATGTCCCTTCACCACCATGATTATTCTCCTCTGAATATAAGTCCATTTATGCCAAAACAAAAAAATTTATTTCCTATAATAAAAACTACCAGTAAAACCACAGACTACCTTTCAAGTAGTTTACTGTCACTTTAAAAAAGAGCTTTGAAGACTCAGGAATACTGTAGAACAATTACTAAATCAGAGAGCACATCAGACTCATTCTCCTCAAGGATATTTTTGGATTTTATGATTTAATAACATATTAGATATTTGAGGTTCTGCTTATATTCTTTAATGAACTAAGTAATACATGAAGTACAGAAGGGACTCACAATAAAATCTTTGATGATAGTATACTTTAGCGAGGCTTCACAAAAGTGAAAAGTTGCAGGCAGAAAAAAAAAAATGAGAGCATTCTGAATAAGCAGCAAGCTAGTTATTTATCAGTGCGTCTCATTTAGCTTCCCTTTGGATAAGCTAGGTCTTTAATCCTTCTACCACAGATACTCATGAGAACATTTTTTTACAGAAGCAGGTTTATGGAATTAGATCTAATTGTTTGATTCTTTTTATTGATGTTGAAATCAGAAAGTTCAGAGGAAGATTTTTTTCACATGGTTGGCACCATGGTATTTTCATACAAGCCTATCTACAGACCAACTTCTAAAATATAGTTCCTTTTAGTAAAACATATTTGAATAAGCTTTTGTCTTTGAACAAAGGAAGTTTTCGGGGTGCCCGAGCCAAAGCACAGCGAGGTCATGAATGGCTGGTTCTAAGCCGTCCAGCTTTCTGCTTTCCTTAACAGCGCTGCTGAGCAAGAGAACCTGTCTACAGATGGAGAGTTCCTAAGATTCTATGTGCCTTCATTCGAACTCCTATTCTGCTCATAAAGCTAAATGAGCTTCAGCAATGATGTTTACTAATAAAACAGCAAATACAGAATATCATAGCCTGAGGAGACCAATATTTCTGTCATGGCCTCATCTTTGCTCTGAAAATAAGGGCATTTTCCAATTCACAAACTGTTCACTCCCTGAAACTACTCCAGAGAAGAGTAGTGTAGGAGTCAGGGGAAAGAGCTGCCTAAGGGGAATGAAAGGGTGTTTGGTACCTTTGTATGATCTTTCAAAAAAGTGGCTTCACAAAAATAAACTCAAAATGGATTAAGGATCTAAACATAAGACTAGAAACTATAAAACTCCTAGAGGAGAACATAGGCAAAACACTCTCTGACATAAATCACAGCAGGATCCTCTATGATCCACCTCCCAGAATACTGGAAATAAAAGCAAAAATAAACAAATGGGACCTAATTAAAATTAAAACCTTCTGCACAACAAAGGAAACTATAAGCAAGGTGAAAAGACAGCCTTCTGAATGGGAGAAAATAATAGCAAATGAAGCAACTGACAAACAACTAATCTCAAAAATATACAAGCAACTCCTGCAGCTCAATTCCAGAAAAATAAACGACCCAATCAAAAAATGGGCCAAAGAACTAAATAGACATTTCTCCAAAGAAGACATACAGATGGCTAACAAACACATGAAAAGATGCTCAACATCACTCATTATCAGAGAAATGCAAATCAAAACCACAATGAGGTACCATTTCACACCAGTCAGAATGGCTGCGATCCAAAAGTCTACAAGCAATAAATGCTGGAGAGGGTGTGGAGAAAAGGGAACCCTCTTACACTGTTGGTGGGAATGCAAACTAGTACAGCCACTATGGAGAACAGTGTGGAGATTCCTTAAAAAACTGGAAATGGAACTGCCATATGACCCAGGAATCCCACTGCTGGGCATACACACCGAGGAAACCAGAATTGAAAGAGACATGTGTACCCCAATGTTCATCGCAGCACTGTTTATAATAGCCAGGACATGGAAGCAACCTAGATGTCCATTGGCAGATGAATGGATAAGAAAGCTGTGGTACATATACACAATGGAATATTACTCAGCCATTAAAAACAATGCATTTGAATCAGTTCTAATGAGGTGGATGAAATTGGAGCCCATTATACAGAGTGAAGTAAGCCAGAAAGGAAAACACCAATACAGTATGCTAATGCATATATAGGGAATTTAGAAAGATGGTAACAATAACCCTGTACGCAAGACAGCAAAAGAAAGACAGATGTATAGAACAGTCTTTTGGACTCTGTGGGAGAAGGCGAGGGTGATAGCATTAAAATATGTATATTATCATATGTGAAACAGATTGCCAGTCCAGGTTCAATTCATGAGACAGGGTGCTCAGGGCTGGTGCACTGGGATGACCCTGAGGAATGGGATGGGGACAGAGGTGGTAGGAGGATTCAGGATGGGGAACACATGTACACCCATGGCTGATTCAGGTCAAGGTATGGCAAAACCACTACAATACTGTAAAGTAATTAACCTCCAATTAAAATAAATTAATTAATTAAACTAAAAAAATAAATGGAATCGAGTTAGTTTCAAAAAGATTAAGTTTTCTCTTTGCCTGTTGATAATCACAGATTTAAGGGCAGCCACTTTGGAAACTTCCCTGGTGATTCAGACATTAAAGAATCTGCCTGCAATGCAGGAGATCTGGGTTTGATTCCTGGATTGGGAAGAGACTCTGGAGAAGGAAATGACAATCCACTGTGGTATTCTTGCCTGGAGAATTCCAAGCACAATGGAGTCTGGAGGGCTACACTCCATGGGGTCACAAGAGTTGGACTGAGCTACTAACACTTTCACTTTCGTGCGGAAACCACACAGAGACTGGACAAGATGTGAATAAATCAATGCATGCCATTTCAAGTCAGAACAAACAGCATGTGGATATCAGTGGTTCCACATTAATGATATTATTACCTGCATATCAAGCTAGTGGAAGTGATGGAATTTATGTTGAGCTACTTAAAACCTTAAAAGATAATGTTGTTAAAGTACTGCACTCAATATGCCAGCAAATTTGGAAAACTCATCAGTGGCCACAGGAATGGAAATGGTGTTTTCATTCCAATCCCAGAGAAAAACAATGTCAAAGAATATTCAAACTACTATACAACTGTGCTCATTTCACATGCTAGCAAGATGTAACAGCTGGATTTAGAAAAGGCAGAGAAACCAGAGATCAAATTGCCAACATCCATTGGATCATAGAGAAAGCAATGGAATTCCAGAAAAATATCTACTTATGCTTCATTGACTATGCTAAAGCCTTTGACTGTGTGGATCACAGTAAAGTATGGAAAATTCTTCATGAGATGTGAATACTAGACCACCTTATCTGCCTCCTTAGAAATCTGGATGCAGGACAAGAAGCAACAGTTAGGACCAGACATGGAAAAATAGACTGGTTCCAAATTGGGAAAAGAGTAGGTCAAGGCTATACACTGTCACCCTGCTTATTTAACTAATATGCAGAGGACATCATGCAAAATGGTGGGCTGGATGAAGCACAAGCTGAAATCAAGATTGTGGGAAGAAATATCAATAACCTCAGATATGTAGATGATACCACCCTAATGGCAGAAAGCAGAGAAGATAAAGAGCCTCTTGATGAAAGTGAAAGAAAATAATGAAACAGCTGGCTTAAAACTCAACATTCAGAAGACAAAAAATCAAGGCATCCAGTCCCATTTAACCATGGCAAATAGATGGGGAAGCAATGGAAACAGTGAGAGAATTTATTTCCTTGGGCTCCAAAATCACTGCAAGTGGTGACTGCAGCCATGAAATTAAAAGTCACTTGCTCCTTGGAAGAAAAGGTATCACCAACCTAGACTATATATTAAAAAGCAGAGACATTACTTTCTCAACAAAGTTCCACTAGTGAAAGCCATGGTTTTTCCAGTGGTCATGTATGGATGTGAGAGTTGGACCATAAATAAAGCTGAACACTGAAGTATTGATACTTTTGAACTGTGGTGCTGGAGAAGACTCTAGACAGTCCCTTGGACTGCAAGGAGATCCAACCAGTCAATCCTAAAGGAAATCAGTCCTGAATATTCATTGGAAGAACTGATGCTGAAGCTGAAACTCTAATATTTTGGCCACCTGATGTGAAGAACTGACTCATTGGAAAAGACCCTGATGCTGGGAAAGATTGAAGAGAGGAGGATCAGGGGACAACAGAGGATGAGATGGTTGGATGGCCTCACCAACTCAATGGACATGAGTTTGAGCAAGCTCCAGGAATTGGTGATATACAGGGAAACCTGGTGTGCTGCAGTCCATGGGGTCGCAAAGAGTTGGACACAATTGAGTGACTGAACTGAATGGAAGAGGGGAGAAGTATAGAAGCTGAATATTTTAGTGGATATAATAGATTCTCCTAGGATACGATATATATTTTGAATTTTCATATTCTATTTCTCAAAGTGAGACACCTGGCCAAAATCAAGGTCACTGGGTCAAGAATATTTATTTTTCCTGCAAAGAGGCACACGGAAATGGATAAATGTGTAGAGTTTTCTAAAATGGTGAAAGTAAATGTTTTAGGAAAACATAGTGGGCTTTACCACAGTGGAAAGGGGTGGGTGCAACTTTATATGGAGACTTAGAATAGGAGACACTGAGAAGGTAACATCTGAACGAAGCTATGAAGAAGGAGGTAAATGTATTAGCCACATTAATATCAGGAGACACAGCCTATATGAAGATCCTGAGGGCTTGGATATAGTAAGATATTTAATTTTTTATACAATTTTAAAGATTACCTTCCACTTGCAATTATTACAAAATACTGGCTATATTCCCCATGTTGCATGATACATCTTTGAACCTATATTATACCCAACAATTTGTACCTCCCACTCCCATGCCCCTATAAGGCCCCTCTCTCCTCTCTCCACTAGTAAAGTGAAGTGAAGTGAAGTGAACTGAGAGTCACTCAGTCATGTCTGACTCTTTGTGACCCTGGAATTCTCCAGGCCAGAATACTGGAGTGGGTAGCCTTCCCCTTCTCCAAGGGATCTTCCCAACCCAGGGATCAAACCCAGGTCTCCCACATTGCAGGCAGATTCTTACCAACTGAGCCACAAGAGAAGCTCAAGAATACCTGAGTGGGTAGCCTATCCCTTCTCCAGCAAATTTCCTGACCCAGGAATCAACTGGGGTCTCCTGCATTTCAGGTGGATTCTTTACCAACTGAGCTATCAGGGAAGCCCCTGCTGGTAACACTAGCTTGTTCTCTATATCTGTGAATCTCTTTCTCTTATATTCAGTTCAGTTCAGTTGCTTAGTCATGTCCAGCTCTTTGCCACCCCATGGACTGCAGCACGCCAGGTTTCCCTGTACATCACCAACTTCTGGAGCTTGCTCAGACTCATGTCCACTGAGTTGGTGAGGCCATCCAACCATCTCATCCTCTGTTGTCTTCTTCTCCTGCCTTCGATCTTTCCCAGCATCAAGTTCTTTTCTAATGAGTCAGTTCTTCCCATCAGGTGGCCAGAGTATTAGAGTTTCAGCTTCAGCATCAGTCCTTCCAATGAATATTCAGGACTGATTTCCTTTAGGATTGACTGGTTGGCTCTCTTTGCAGTCCAAGGGACTGTCTAGTGTCTTCTCCAGCACCACAGTTCAAAAGCATCAATTATTCGGCACTCAGCTTTCTTTACAGTCCAATTCTCATATCCATACATGACTAATGGAAAAAACCATAGCTTTCACAAATGAACATTTGTCGGCAAAGTAATGTCTCTGCTTTTAAATAGGCTGTGTAGATTAGTCATTGCTTTCCCTTCAAGGAGCAAGTGTCTTTTAATTTCATGGCTGCAGGAACCATCTGCAGTGATTTTGTAGCTCAAGAAAATAAAGTCTGTCACTGCTTCCATTGTTTCCCTATCTATTTCCCATGAAGTGATGGGGCCAGATGCTATGATCTTAGCTTTCTGAATATTGAGTTTTAAGCCAATTTTCTCACTCTCCTCTTTCACTTTCATCAAGAGACTCTTTAGTTTTTCTTCACTGTTTGCCATAAGGGCAATGTCATCTGCATATTTGAGGTTATTAATATTTCTCTGNCAGCTTCAGCATCAGTCCTTCCAATGAATATTCAGGACTGATTTCCTTTAGGATTGACTGGTTGGCTCTCTTTGCAGTCCAAGGGACTGTCTAGTGTCTTCTCAAGCACCACAGTTCAAAAGCATCAATTATTCGGCACTCAGCTTTCTTTACAGTCCAATTCTCATATCCATACATGACTAATGGAAAAAACCATAGCTTTCACAAATGAACATTTGTCGGCAAAGTAATGTCTCTGCTTTTAAATAGGCTGTGTAGATTAGTCATTGCTTTCCCTTCAAGGAGCAAGTGTCTTTTAATTTCATGGCTGCAGGAACCATCTGCAGTAATTTTGGAGCCCAAGAAAATAAAGTCTGTCAGTGTTTCCATTGTTTCCCCATTTGCCATGAAGGGATGGGACTGGATACCATGATCTTCCTTTTTTGAATATTGAGCTTTTAGCCAGCATTTTCACTCTCTTCTTTCACTTTCATCAAGAGGCTCTTCAGTTCCTCTTTACTTTCTGCAATAAGGGTGGTGTCATCTGCATATATGAGGTTATTGATATTTCTCCCTGCAATCTTGATTCCAGTTTGTTCTTCATCCAGCCCGGCATTTCACATGATGTACATTTCGCGTGAAAGTGAAAGTGAAAAGTGAAAGTGAAGTCGCTCAGGCGTGTCCGACTCCTTGTGACCCCATGGAATGTAGCCTACTAGGCTCTGTGGTCCATGGGCTTTTCCAGGCAAGAATACTGGAGTGGGCTGCCATTTCCTTCTCCAGGGGATCTTTCCAANCGACACCTCTGGACCTTTTGTCACAGTAGGTAAGGTAGGAGGCTAGAGTAGGTGATCCCTACAGATCCTTTCAGTCCTTAAATTCTGTGACATGATATTTTAAAAACCCATACTTTGGTGTGATCTAAGTAAATGAACTATTCTTTATAGGTAAAGATGACTCTACTTCTTTATGTTAATAGAGTATGCTATTTGAGTTATTTCTCAGTAAGGATTATGGGCAGTACTCAGCTGTCATTGTTATATGAGGTACCTGGCTGGGGTCAGGCACACATTTTGACTCTAGAGGGACTTAGCTCAGAGTCTACAAAATATTGCCTCCTTTTCACCAACACATTTTAAAATTGACATCACAACTCATACCTGCATTTTTATATAGTTCATAAATTTTCTTAACCTTGTCGTCCTTGTTTCATATACCTCACTCACTAAGTTTCAGGCTTGCTTTTTTGTAAGCTATTTTGCAAAGTAAGCTATTATTGTATAGTAATCTCTTCTGTCTTTAAACTTAGTGTCTATTATTTGCATATTTGGGAGTTGAGGATCCTTCTGAAATACAAATACTGAAATTAAAGCATCCTTGCCCTGTGATGTTGAGTCTTGTGTATAGCTAATGTTTCTTAAATTCCTTCTTAGTTCTGTACCTTTTGTCAAATCACATTTTAGATATATTTGGCTGCAATCTTGTTTCTTTGTCCTTGATATAAANTATTTGCATATTTGGGAGTTGAGGATCCTTCTGAAATACAAATACTGAAATTAAAGCATCCTTGCCCTGTGATGTTGAGTCTTGTGTATAGCTAATGTTTCTTAAATTCCTTCTTAGTTCTGTACCTTTTGTCAAATCACATTTTAGATATATTTGGCTGCAATCTTGTTTCTTTGTCCTTGATATAAAGGCTAGTGAAGAATTGTGGATGTAACAACAGTATCCTTAAGTGATTTCACAGCATTTTATTTTATTCTTCTAAGTAGAATGAAGTAGAATAGTGAGCCTTAAGTAAAAGACAGGAAAAATAATTAGCTTTGTACAAAACAGACTTTTATGAAGTATGGCATCCTCAGTCAAATTCTTTGCTTTGATAAGAAGTATATAGGAACACACACTCTCATTAGTGTACTGTCTAATAATAATGATTTGTTTTCCAGAGGCTGAGAGACATCAACAAGAAACACAAGAATTGGAAGAAAACAAAGAGAAGAATGCACAGGATACCATAAGAAGGACTGATAAAAAGGATTTTTTGAGCTATGGTGAGAACAGAAGTGGTCTTACTGCAGTAACTCACATTCAGAAATCTGCAGAGAAATACCCAGAAAACTAGCAGATTTAACAGCTTTAGCATTGTTTTAATATATTTTTAAAAAATGTTTGATAGTAATATGAGAACAGAGCAATTGAGTTTTAGGGATTTTTCCTTTAGGTGTGTTAGCCAATATTTTGCCATCCTTAACAAAATGGGAATCCCCAATGGAAGAAGGTCTTTTCATAAACAAGAAACTAAAACATTTTTTTGATCGAAGTAAACCTGATTTACTATGTAGTGCTAATTTCAGGTGGGCAATAAAGTGATTAGTTATATATATGTATATTTTCTCAGATTATTTTCCATTATAGTCCGTTAAAAGATATTCAATATAGCTTCCTATTAAAGCTGCCTTTTCAGTGAGAAAGAAAGTATTAACTGTTGAAGTGGTATTTTTACATTTTGACCATTTAGGAAAAAATGGCCTGTAGGTAGTAGATACTTCTGAGAAGGTATTAATAGAAGAATATGCTGATAGTTCATTTCTATATCACATCATTAGATATAGCAAAATATATATAAATTAGATTTTACCTTTTAACAAAGATACTGTATCTTTAAATAATTTAAGAAATTAAAAAGTATTTCCGGTAGATTTCAACAGCTAAAAATTATAAGGATTTAGGCAAAAGAAACACACCACAGTCAGTAAAATGTGACAGTGTATCTGCTGCTTTTTAGTTTGCCACAGGCTTTATTTCTGACTCATTCTCTCTAATTTTGTCTTTTATTTTCTCTTTCTCTGACAGGCTCCATTTTTCTTTGCTTCTTGGTTCTTACCATAGTTTTGCTAAGTTCTGTTAATAGCTACTATTCGTCTCCAGCCCAGCAAGTCCCCAAAAATCCAGCTTTGGAGGCTTTCTTGGTTCATTTTAGCCAACTGAAGGATAAATTTCCAGGCCAGAGTTCCTTTCTGTGGCAGAGAGGACGAAAATTTCTCCAGAAGCACCTCAACGCTTCACAGCCCAGTGAGCCAGCCACCATCATCTTCACCGCAGCCCGAGAGGGAAGAGAGACCCTGAAGTGCCTTGGCCGCCATGTCGCGGACGCCTACACAGCTGCCCAGAAGGCCTCTGCCATTCAGATTGATGGAGCTGGGAAAACCCTGCAGGACAGTGATAAGGTCAAGCACGCAGTTGACATGAAGCTGAGCTCTGGGTTTGAGAAGGGCCAGAAGGCAGCTGTGGTCCATCGCTTTGAGTCCCTTCCTGCAGGCTCCACCTTGATTTTCTATAAGTACTGTGACCACGAGAACGCTGTCTTTAAAGATGTGGCCCTGGTCCTGACCGTCCTCCTGGAGGAGGACACGCTAGAGGCAAGCGTCAGCCCCAGGGAAACCGAAGAGAAAGTGCGAGATCTGCTCTGGGCGAGGTTTACCAACTCTCACACTCCCAGCTCCTTTAACCACATGGATTCAGACAAACTGAGTGGGCTGTGGAGCCGTATTTCCCACCTGGTGCTGCCCGTCCAGCCAGTGAGGAGCATAGAAGAACGGGGCTGCTTTGTATAAGCTGAGCACAGAGGTGGTTTTGGTCGGCATGGGGTTATTAAAAAGTTATTTGAAAAGCCATTTTTATGTGGAAGGAGGTTGATGAATGTGAGGAAATGCCTGGAAAGCACAAACAAGCTTATTTTAGAAAAGAAATTTTCATTTTTTACTTTCTGCAAAATCTTTCTAATCTAAGCTTGGCAAAGCTAAAAGTTGACCTGACTTTCTTTCCTTGCCTTTCAAGTGAATCAGGTATATACAACTGAGAATTTTTTCCAATCCAAAAATAGAGCAACAGAATAATTAAATGGGAACATAATCTTCTCACAGTAACTACAGAGTGATTTTTGTTTTTTTGAGACTCTAAGGAGCCTTTTGGATAGTATTTGGACTCAGATTAAAGTAACTACAGTTATAAAGCAGTTAAAATTTTTAAATTTTTTCTATTACATGTTAAATATTTTAAAAATTAATTTTAATAACGTAGTTGCAGGACTACATCTTATGCTTTTTTGCACTTTTGAATAGTATGAAAAAGGAAATAATTCAAACATTTACCTAAATACATGTAAGACAGTATGTTTCTCTTCCGTTAATGAGCTCTAAGGGAAAAGCAGCCTGTGCTCAAGAAATGTTCTTAAAAATTGGAAACGATGGGGGAACTGTTTATAATCATTGCAAATGAATAAATTGCAACTGGCTGTATCTTTGCTTCAATTTTCTGATATGGAGCAGTGGTTTCCAAGCTGTCTACTGGCCCCTCTCCCGTTTGTATCAAAGAAGTTCTGCTTTTGCCCATTTTACATATTGGGATCCTACATAAGATTTAATTGGAATAAAGAGTTCTGCTGATAAGTTTGAAAATCACTGATTAAGGGAAAAGACAGCTTGGAAGATAGGAAATGGGTAGGAAGAAATGAATTAAAACTCATGAGTAGGTAGAAGCTGAAATACAAGTTTATCATAGAGACATGCTATTTATGAAGAATATAAAGACCTACAGATGAATAGCAGAATGTGTAAACTTGTATTTACTAGCATATTTCTATGCGTTTGTTAATTTCTGTTACTCAGCATTTCTGTCTCTCCTGATGAAATTCTGTAATTGTCTAAGATGAGATTGAATGCTTTATGCAGAACTGATTTTAATAACCAGTTGAATAGTAGGTTTTTATATGGGTACATTGGCATAACTTTACCATACTGTTTACTTATTGTAGAGTGATGGAACATTATATGATGCAGCTCATTTCTTGACCTTCTAGTTAGAAGTACCAGTAGGTTAACAATTAGAAAAATGCAGGAGATATTATACTTAGTGAGAGGAAGTAGAAATGGTAGGTAGATTCTAAGAGGTTTTAACAGCTAGTATTAATTGTTGGATCATGTTCGGTGATTGTAAGAAAGCTCTAGAACAGTGTTTATGGAGACAGTGATTATTGATTTGCATTTCAACCCCTAAAGCAGAAATTTCAAAATGATCTTGACCTAGTGAAGGATCTAACCCATTACTTGGCATACCTAGGAACTATCACCATGAACCTAGACTATTTCAGCTAGGTTTTGACCTCTAAAGTCAAGTGTCTAAAGGATAGAAGGATTTTCAAAAACAGTAAGAAGATATAGGAGTCTTTATTGATGCCTACAGAGAGATAATAAAGATATGGGAGGAAGAATCTATTTGAAAGTGTTTGTCACAGGAAAAACATATAAATCTGTTCTAACCAAGACCTGACACTGTGCTCAATTGAGTGTAGGGCCACATACCTAAACGAACTGTTTTCACTGGAGCCTTTGTGAAGGACTCTTCTGCTAGATTTGAGGCGAGACCTTCCTGAACAAATAGTTAAAACATAGTATATATAAGATCAATATCAATACAGTATAAAATCAATAGAAATGGAAAGAAAATCTATATACCATATTCAGTTTTTTTCCAATATTTCTAGATCTCAGATGCTAGCATTACATCACACAAAACCTGTGGTGCCTTGTAGAACGGCTGCCTGCTGACCTGTGCTACCTCGGGCCTATAAAGAACCAGTGTGGAATGTGCACATGTCATCAGTGACTCAGATCACAGACAAGGATTGCTTCTTCATTCAGTTGAATATGGTGTTTCCTCATTTCCTTTAAGTATAATTTAGAAAAACATTTCCAAATGTCACTTTTTTTTTTTTTTAAACTCTGGTCTTTGTTAAAAACAGCTTCCCTGGTAGCTCAGCTGGTAAGAATCCACCTGCAATGTGGGAGACCTGGGTTTGATCCCTGGGTTGGGAAGATCTGAAGAAGGGAATGGCTACCCATTCCAGTATTCTGGCCTGGAGAATTCCATGGAATGTATAGTCCATGGGGTCACAAAGAGTCAGACATGACAGAGTGACTTTCATTCACTCATTCACTTCGTTAAAAAAGTCTCCTTCAATGTGGAAGTGCAGTCAGCTGAAACTCGTCAGTTTTCTGTCCACTATTTCAAAAATCATTTTTAAAAGAAGCAGTATGTTAGCTCTGGGTCTTCTCATGAATAAAATGATTTATTCTGAAAGCATAAAACTTCATATTTTTTAAATGTACAAATAAAATCAATTATATAATGTACTCAAGTTAATTTCTATTCAGTTCTTTTTTTTTTTTACATTTTTCAAGTTTCCAAATTTATGTTTATCTTTCATTACTGTAATAGATAGTTTGTCAGACTTAGAACAATGACTTGTGTGTACACGATAACCATGCATGATATCCAAGCATCACCGTTTAATTATTATCACAGAACAATTTTCATTATGTTATACATTAATGTAAGTCACTTCTTTTGAGTGATACCAGAGATCTGAAAGCAACTGGTAGAACTATAGACCGTCTCTAGACTTAAGTGTCTTTCCCCATGGGGTAAATTTTGAGTTTCCCAGTTCCCAAGGGTTAGCAGTGAAGTTCTAGGGGATTCATAAAACCAAAGGTAGCAGTGCTGTTGTTTCTATTTCTAATTTTTAAATCAATTAAGTAATTTAAATATATTTCATCTGAAACCTGCCAAGCTTATGTGGTGAGTAAAGTACAGCAGGCCTGTGACCCACCATCCTCCAGGTAAAGACCCAGGTAAACAGTGTTAGCTGCTGAGGTGGTTTTGTCAGTTTCACCGTTTTTAATTGTTTGATTTATATAAGAAGCATAAGGAGCACTGATGTTAAAAATACAACGAATTCGGCATGTGAAAGTGGTAATTCAGCAAGATGATCTTCACTGGGACCATGTTTGCATACATCTGACCAGTTTTTATGCAGCATAATCAGGTGTCTAGTACTTTAAAACCTAAGCAGAAGATAAAATCATTATATCTGATTATCATTTAATGGGAATAAAGCTTATATTTATATACAGTTTACTGATAGAGAAGAACTTTCAAATAGGAACCTGACACCTTATTTTTAATCATCTGGAAATAAAAAATAATTATAAAAGTAAGACATCTTTATAAAGCCTTCAATGTATCATTTTATAAAAGCAGTTTTTAATCTGTCATGTTGAATATGTAGTTAAATACTAATCTTCATTTTAATATTTTGTCAATCTGAGCATAATATATTTCACTTTGAAATTTATTTATTGAAAAGTCATAGTGGTTCTGTTTTCTGTTTGTGTTTTTCCAAAATTAAAATACCCTGGACACTA
>SJYS01013174.1:61420-116591 GCA_006410695.1 Philantomba maxwellii | reverse complement strand
CTCTGTTACACTTTCTTTCTTTCTTTTTTTTTGGGTGGGGGGAGCCGTTTATCATAGTTTACAAGCATATTTTTATTTAGGTATTTAATTCCGTAGTGTCTGTTCCTCCCACCACATTGTAAGTAGTTGAGGAAGGCCTGGGGTTCTGTGTATTTTATCAGAACACCACATTCTTATTGCCTATGCAGACAGGTCTTGCTGCCTCTAAGGTGGTAGGCGCCAGATAAGCATCTGTGTTTGAGTGAATCAATGAGCACATCAGAAATAGGAAAATAAGTTCTTACTGAGCCCACTCTTGTGCTCTATATGAATGACGTATCTCCATCTGGCGTGTCTATAGGATGGGTTGGCGGGAGGGAATTCCTTCCTGTGCCCAATCCCCATGTTGACCAGAAGCGATCGTTCTCAACTGGCTTTTGTGCCCTCCTCCCTGATCGATAGATAACCTGAAGAGCCACCCTCCAACGTCTGAGCAGGGCCCCTGCCTGCTTCCTGGGTTCCGAGTCCTGAGTGACTTTTTGGCCCACCACGTCCATGTTCCAGAAGTCTACCTTGCCGTGTCCACCTTCTTCCTGCAGACCCCACTCGCGGAGCTGGTAGACGGGCCCAAGGTAGGCTCCGGGGGCTCTCGGGATGGAGTGCACACTTGGGTTCTGATCTCTGTGTCCCCCAAGACTCTCCTCAGCTTCCTCCGTGCCTCCCAGCTTCCTTCCCTGGCAGTCCCAGCTCCTTGCTTGCTCTTCAGATACCCTTGACTCCCTCAGCCTCCGCCTCCCTTGTCCCTCCCAGCAGATCTCTGTTTTCTGTCAGTCCCACTTGGAAGTTTTCCTCCTTCTGGGTGGACAGATCACATGATGGTGGGCAACATGGGGAGCCCACCGCAGTGAGCCTCAGCCTGTCACCTTCAAAGGAACATGTCCCCGCACCTTCGTGACGCCCCTGCTCCCCCGCATTCTAGTGTGAGCCTTAAAGCCCCGAGTCTTCTGGCCCACAGGTGCCCTCTGCTCAGACGACTTACGTCACGGAAGCCTGGAGGCCCCCAGGAAGGAGCATCGCCTCGGGACTCCACCTTCCATCACTTGTGCATTCCAAGACCATCTTTACCGCCTTCTCTCACTGTCGCTGGCAAAGGTCGCCTTTTTAAGGCTGAACTGTGTTCCTTCCACGCCTTTCCCAAGTGGCTGCATGCCTTATTATCCTTTGTCTGTATTTCCAGCATCTCCTTTTCTACTGATCCTCTCCTCATTGACCATAAGTGTGATAAATCATGTCCCACCTAAACCCAGAAGCTGCCGCTTGGTTCACACTCTTGACCAACAGCTGTCCTGCTTATCGCTCTCCTGTTCTTCCTCCAAAGAGGAGTCTCCATGCACTGTGGATACCTTCTCACTAGCTTCTCACTCACCAGCTCGCTGACTTGCACCAAATCCAAGGCTTCATTGGCTCCGTTCCTGTGGGCTCAGGTTGGAGTCCCCAGGCAGCACCACGCCCCTCCCTGATCGGGATCTCGCTCGTCTCCAAGCCCGTCTTCCCTTCTTACTGGCCTTTGTGCTGTGGTCCTCGAGTCACCTCCCCAGTGAGACCACCTGCTTTGCGCTTGCCTGCCCTGGGCCTTTAAGGAGCCCTCTCCCATCTCACCTTCCTGGAAAGCTGTCTTCCCCCAGTTCTCCACTCAGATGCCACCCTGGGCTGAGACCCCCTAGACAGCGGGAACCTTTCTCTCTCAGACCTCATCACGCCTTCGCCTTGTATTATGGCACCAATGCATTTACGGCTGCCTCTCTCCGTAGACGCTGAGCACATCAATTACAGACCCCGCCTCCTGCTCAGCCTCCTGAGCACCTGATAAACAGACCCAGAAATTGTTTCTTGGTCTTGGTAGACTTGAGTTAAACTGCACTGTATAGACGTCATTGGAGGGGCACAGCTTTGCCGAGGACTGAAAAATTCACCTCTTGCATATCCTTATATTTGACCTATCTCAATCTTGATATATGTTAATAGTATTACAGATCACACTTCAGAATCAAGTTCTTAACATACTCTGATAAATTCATTGAAAACTTGTGTTTTTTTTCCATACTGTGGCTCAGGAAACAAACATTTGCTGAATGTCAGGACCTGAGACAGATGTGTCACATATTTTATTTTACTTGATATTTATAACAATCCCATGGGGCAGATAATGGAAGTTTCCATTCACAGAGAAGAAGACTGAACTGCCAGGAGGCTAAAGGGCTTGCATAAGCCCAGCTTTTAAAGAAGCAAAGTCAGATCGTCCTGCTTGTCAACCCCACGCTCCCTCTGACTGCACCTGCCCGAAAGCCTTTGAATTTGACATGTTTTCTGCAATCTCATTGACGAAAGTCCATGAAAGTTGATTGGAGGATTGAGTACTGCTGATGTCAGACCCGATGCTAGCTGCTAGTGGGTCTTCAGCCTATCTTAGACATGCGCTTCCCTTATATTCCATCAGTGGGCGGAAACTCCTCTCATGGACCAGCCACCTGGGCTGCTACTGTGATGTTTTGTCTTTCTCCCTGGGGCCCCCAGAGAAGCATGGCATGCTGGATGGAAAGCCTGTCCCTTTGGTGTACAGCCCAGGTCTCCTTCAGCCCGTGCCTCCTCTTTCAGGACAGCCTGGATGCCATGCTTCAGTGGCTCTTGCATAAGCACCACCGGGAAGAAGTCCTCCGGGCAGGGCTGTGCACTGAAGGCGCCCTGCTGCTCCTAGAGATGCTGAAAGCCACCATGAGCCAGGTGAGGCCCGCTCCCTGCATGCTGAGGGGGGTTCTGATGGGAAGGCAGGCCCGGAAAAGTCAACCTTGGCTTTTCTCTGCAACTCTCTGGTAGTGCTGATGCTTTGCAGGTGTTATTCAGAACTTTTGATAGAAGAGGCAAGGTGACAACTNTTCTCCCTGGGGCCCCCAGAGAAGCATGGCATGCTGGATGGAAAGCCTGTCCCTTTGGTGTACAGCCCAGTTCTCCTGCAGCCCGTGCCTCCTCTTTCAGGACAGCCTGGATGCCATGCTTCAGTGGCTCTTGCATAAACACCACCGGGAAGAAGTCCTCCGGGCAGGGCTGTGCACTGAAGGCGCCCTGCTGCTCCTCGAGATGCTGAAAGCCACCATGAACCAGGTGAGGCCCGTTCCCTGCATGCTGAGGGGGGTTCTGATGGGAAGACAGGCCCGGAAAAGTCAACCTTGACTTTGCCCAGCACCTCTCTGGTAGTGTTGATGCTTTGCAGGTGTTATTCAGAACTTTTGATAGAAGAGGCAAGGTGACAACTTAGGTGCTCAGTAGGAAACCCAGCCTTAATGTCCCCAGTGGAGTTGATGTGTTCTTACCAGAAGACATCTGTTTTCCATTTGTTTAAACATTTGGCTTCCTTCACTGGGAGATTTAAGGCCTCCAGTCAAGAGGAACATTTCTGGGCAACTGCTTTGATTTGAGAGCTTCAGGGGCCCTGTGGTCCCTTCCCTTCAGGGGCCTCTTTGCTCAAGAAGCACACCTCAACCAGGACAGGTGGGCCTCTCATGAGTGACCCATCAGGTAGAGACCTGTCTTAGAGACGACATACGCCTGCCAGCTGCAGACATGACGTGGGCAGCCTTTGATTCAGGCCTTCCAGGTCCACCTTGAAGGTGGTGGAGAGNAGTCAAGAGGAACATTTCTGGGCAACTGCTTTGATTTGAGAGCTTCAGGGGCCCTGTGGTCCCTTCCCTTCAGGGGCCTCTTTGCTCAAGAAGCACACCTCAACCAGGACAGGTGGGCCTCTCATGAGTGACCCATCAGGTAGAGACCTGTCTTAGAGACGACATACGCCTGCCAGCTGCAGACATGACGTGGGCAGCCTTTGATTCAGGCCTTCCAGGTCCACCTTGAAGGTGGTGGAGAGGTTATTTTAGAACTGCAGGAAAAGGCTGTGTGACTTGTGAGCAGGACTAATAGTTGACCAGGTAAGAAGAACACCCATGAAAAATTCTGGCTTCATTCTATACACTCTAAAGGCAACTGAAGGTTTGATATGTGTGGAAACCTAATTGCTTCTGTAAAATCATGCGTGATTACCTTTAAAATAAGAAAAAAAAAAAAGTAGAAAATAAAAATCACTTGAAGCACATCCAANAAGGTTTGATATGTGTGGAAACCTAATTGCTTCTGTAAAATCATGCGTGATTACCTTTAAAATAAGAAAAAAAAAAAAGTAGAAAATAAAAATCACTTGAAGCACATCCAACCAGCGATAACCACTGTGAACTCTCGTGGAATATCTTTCAGACACCTAAGAGTATACCGTGGCCTTAGGGAATCAGACCACATAAATTCCTGAAAGTGTTGGTTACCCAGTCATGTCTGACGCATTGCGACCCCACGGACTGTAACCTGCCAGGCTCCTCTGTCCACGGAATTTTCTAGGCCAGAACATGGAGTGGATAGCCATTCCCTTCTCCAGGGGATCTTCCTGATCCAGGGACTGAACCCAGGTCTCCCACATTGCAGGCAGATTCTTTACTGCCTGAGCCACCAGAGAAGCCACATATTTCCTATTGCCTTTTTTCCCTCAACAGGTTGTTGGAGGTCATCTCTATTTGTAGATGGAAATTTGTATTGTTTCTCAGAACATTCGTAGTTATAGAAAGTCTGTAATGAGCTTTCTTGAGTGACGTCTTCTCTTTCTAGTTCGATGCCCTCCTTGGTATAAATTCCAGGATGTGGGATACTGGGCCACGGAGCCCTTCATGCGCTCTCCTTCTCAGGAAGGTCGCAGTAGACATTATACGTGTATATTCCTCGTGACATGCATCCCACAGTCTTGTACAGATGTGCTTGGCCCAGTCCTCACAGCCTCAAGAGGGAGGGGACATATATATATACCTATGGCCGATTCATGGTGCTGTATGCCAGAAGCCAACACAATAGTGTAAAGCAATTCGCCTCCAATTAAAAATAAATTAAAAAAAAAAAACTTTTAAAAGCCGCACCTGAGAGACAGAAAAGAGAGACAGAGTGCCTGGTACCACCTTGTCTGACATACTACTGTCTTCTATCAGAGATTTCAGAATCCCAAGTTTAGAGAGCAGGGAAGGAAAATGCACCATATAATTGAGGCTGCTCCCTAAAGGATGGTAGAAGCTGCATCATTTCTTCTGCTAAAAAAAAAATTTAAGACTCTACAATGAGTAATACATGGCTCCCCAAGTACAGAAAAATCCAGATAGAATGAGCTCCTTTGGGCGTGATGCAATTCATGTTTTATATCTACTATTTTGTTCTTTATAGAATGTTTGAGAAAGGAAAGTACAGACCTTTTGGCCTCCTAATTTCACCTTGTCAGATGCACATACATGCACACAAACCCCAACCCCAGTGCCTGGCTGTTGATGGAACAAATAAGGAAATAAGAAACTCTACTCCATAGAAGGCTCTCCAACCTAGAGTTTTGTCGCGTCAACCAGATTCTAAGCATAATGAGTATGAAGAAAATCTGTTGCCAGTGAGGTTATGAGATGGCTCCAAATTATTTCTGTCTTCCACCATCCAAAGTTTGTCAGCAGCATCATCATTTTGGGAAGATGTTTTGTTTGGGTGCGGAAAAAGAAGCTTGATTTTTCTAAGCTGGTGTTCTCAACCAAGAATAGATTTTAGACATCAAAAATGATACCATCTCACAATTTGGAATTTGAGAGGATAAAAGCTGAAAGACCTATTTTTTAAAGCGATAGTCATCTCTTGACCCATTAGAAAAGAGAAAATAAGACACAACTGCATAACACTGTTTTAGGAAAAACAACACAGAGGCTATAAAACAGCTCACTAGGCAGTAATTAAAGATCAGGATTGTCGTAGGATTTTGCCACTGAGTCAAGAGTCCTCCTAAGTCCTGCGGACTTTCTCAGTAGTGACTTTGGCCTCCCCACCGTCTCTTTTCCTGGTTTATGCCCTGAGCTCAGGTTTTCTCACCTCTTTCTGGGTGATACCCTTGACTTTATATTTTTTATTTTCTCCTGCAACCAGTACTCCCTACAAAGGATGGCCAGATGATGACAAAGGCAAAGCACAGTCTAGACTGCCCCTTCTCTGCACACACACACACACACACACACAAGGACGCCCCTTCTGTGTTTTCAGAATGAAATCCAAAACCTTTATCGTGTGTGCTCAGTCGTGTCTAACTCTTTTCGACCCTTTGGACTATAGCCAGCCCAGCTCCTCTGTCCATGGGATTTTTCAGGCAAGAACACTGGAGTGGGTTGCCATTTCCTCCTCCAGGGGATATTCTTGACCCAGGGATCAAACTCACATCTCCTGTGTCTCCTGCATTGGCAGGCAGATTCTTTACCACTGAGCCATGGGGGAAAACCTTTAGCCTGGCCTTCAAAGCCCTCGGCACCTGAGAGCCTGCTTCCTGCGGCTCACCCACAGCAGGCTGGTGAGAGCACCTTGTTGGGACTACAGCCTCAATGCTGTGCTAACTTTGCTTTCCCACTCAAATGGCCCTCCCTACTGTCTCCAACCAAAGTCCAGGGCCAGATCTAGCTCTCAAAGGACGGCCTTGCCCTCATCTCAGAACTGGGAGGAGCATCCTTGCCCCGCCCGGACTCCCAATCACATCTCCCAGAGACTTGATCACCCCGCTGCCTTCAGTCCAGTTCAGTTCAGTCGCTCAGTCATGTCCAACTCTTTGCAACCCCATGAATTGCAACACGCCAGGCCTCCCTGTCCATCACCAACTCCCGGAGTTCACTCAGACTCACGTCCATTGAGTCAGTGATGCCATCCAGCCATCTCATCCTCTGTTGTCCCCTTCTCCTCCTGCCCCCAATCCCTCCCAGCATCAGAGTCTTTTCCAATGTGTCAACTCTTCACATGAGGAGGCCAAAGTACTGGAGTTTCAGCTTCAGCATCATTCCTTCCAAAGAAATCCCAGGGATGATCTCCTTCAGAATGGACTGGTTGGATCTCCTTGCAGTCCAAGGGACTCTCAAGAGTCTTCTCCAACACCACAGTTCAAAAGCATCAATTCTTCGGTGCTTAGCTGTCTTCACAGTCCAACTCTCACATCCATACGTGACCACTGGAAAAACCACAGCCTTGACTAGACGGACCTTTGTTGGCAAAGTAATGTCTCTGCTTTTGAATATGCTATCTAGGTTGGTCATAACTTTTCTTCCAAGAAGTAAGCGTCTTTTAATTTCATGGTTAGCTCAGTCCTAACCAAACGCATGTGAGGAAGGGTCATGGTTTTTAAACATAAAATTGTCCAGGGTCCCTGGGGATGGTACCCTCAGAACATTTAGATAACTAGAATCTCATTTCTCAGAAGTTTTTCTCTAAAGTTAAAGAATTTTCTAACAGTCTAAACAGATCAAACAGTTCAAATAGCCTGCAGGCCTAATACCAGTCAGTCCCAAGGGAACCATCTGGTCCCAAAAAAGCCAAGCTAAAGGCTGCACAGCACAGTTCTAATCAAATAGCCATTCCCAAGGGAGTGAGGACAAAAGCTAAACAAGCACAGATCCAGGAGAACAGCCCCTACTGCAAAAGAAATCAGGCTGAAGGCTGAATCAACACAGTTCCAATGAAATAGCCCATGTTCCACAAGGAACAGGGCAAAGGCCAGCCAATTTCAGGAGGGATAACTTCTGTTTCAAAAGGAATCAAGCTGAAAGCTAACACAGCTTCAGTTGGAACTGCCTGTTTGTTGCTAAAGCACCAAATGAGTACTTGTATACAGAACAAGGCTTAATCAGAATCTGTGACACCTGAAAATAGACTCGAAATAAAATCTGAAGAGCTTCAAAACACAAAGAGGAAAGAGGCTGAAAAACAGGAGAAAGGTTTACTCCAAAACGCCAGGGTCTTTGACAAAAGCTTTGTGCATAAATGTGCTCAATGTAAGTACTATACCTGTTTGCTTACCAGCCTGGAAGTCAACAGGGGCCTTCTCTGGATTCCCATGTGGACCACCAAAATGTTTAACACAGATTACCAGTTAGTTCTCCAGCAAACATGGGGCTTAATTGGAATCAACAAGGATTTGAAATTTGGGTTCTATAACCATGGTGAGCCACCACAACAAAAAGAGGAGAACTCTTAAAGAGAGGTAAAGAAAGTTGCCAGGTTTATGGGAAACAAGAGTCTACTGAAGAGTTGAGAGTTCGAAGTATAGAGGCTTCTCATTGGCTGAATTGTGAGAGTCTCTCATTGGTTGAGCTCTTGCCAGGCAACAAGGAAGTTGTTTTCCTTCCGGTTGAGTTCCATTATCCTCTTAGAGTATGAGTGGAGAAGGAAATGGCAACCCACTCCAGGGTTCTTACCTGAAGAATCCCAGGGACAGCGGAGCCTGGTGGTCTATGGGGTCACGCAGAGTCGGACACGACTGAAGGGACTTAGCAGCAGCAGCAGCATAGAGTATGAGAGCTTCCCCTTCTGGCCTCCTATTTTAATTGAAGTCTCTGTTTATTAATTTTTACTCCTTGCACACCATCGGAACACACATGTACTAATTACCCAGTGATTCCCTACAGAGAACTCTGGTCCCTCGTGTAAGAAACATCCTGCCTTGGAGCCCAGCCCAGGTTCCTGCAACTTGTTCAAGCTGAGCTCATGGGATACACCTGTCGAGGGAAGGAATCAGGTATCTGTGTCAGCTGTTCCTACTGGTTCCCTTCCTGCCTTTTTGACAACTCCATTTCAGTTATTTTCAATGGCTCTAGGAGCCATGCCTGGGTTTCCCAGGGGACTCAGCGGTAAAGAATCTGCCTGCCAACGCAGGAGATGCGGGAGTCATTGGTTCAATCCCTGGGTCAGGAAGATCCCCTAGAGAAGGAAATGGCAACCCATTCCAGTATTCTTGCCTGGAACATTCCATGGGCAGAGGAAGCTGGTGGGCTACAGTCCATAGGGTTGCAAAGAGTTGAACGTGACTAAGCGAGTGAGCACCACAAGCCATGCCTATTCTCTAAACATTAGCCTTTCCTCAGGTTTAAATGCCACATAGTAATCACAATATATACTGTTAAATAAAACTAAATCCACATAAACTGAGTAATCTGTTCATATCCACAGTGACAAAATTGGGCTTGGTATTCAACTTTCTAAAGCCTAGGAGAATGGTTTACGTTCCCCAGCATATAGAACAGTCTTGTAATAGCCATCGTTGGACAGACTCCATGAAGCACTTTATATTTGATTCTGAAAGAGGCATTTTAAGCAGCATGTTGATATATAGTCATTCTAAGAGGGAAGGATCTAAAAGGCATTTAGAAAGTGTGAAAGTAAAAGGACTAAGAATGTTCTCTCTTGGGAAGAAAAATCTTAGAAGAGAGCAGACAGTGATCTCAAATATGTAAACATCTGGGCTGTATAAAGGAAATCAGATTTATTTCGTGCTTCTCAGGAGGAATATTAGCAACAATGAGCAAAAGATGCAATTAATTCAATCTGGGCTAAATGCATAATATGAGACATTTCCAATGATTAGAATTATCCCAAAATATTGTTACCTTGTGCGGTAGTAAACACCCATCGGTAAAAATATTTTAAGCCAATGTTAGATGCCAAGCTATCGGAGATGTTGGAGACACACACCCAATTTGATCAAATGACTCAAGATTCCAGATGCTTTTTAAATTCTAGGCTGTCTCTCAAGTGAAATGTAATCAGTAAAAGTTTAACTAGTGCTTCTCAAACTTTAGCATGTGTAAGAATCATCGAGAGAGCTATCGAGAGGGTTATATTCAGGGCCCCAACCCTCAGAGATTCTGATTCAACGTGGGGCCCCAGAATTTGTTTTTCTAATAAGCTCCCAACTGATGCCAAATCTACAGGGGCAGAGGCCATGCTTTGAATAGCTCTGCAAATCATAATTATTTATTAGGTATTTGTGAAAAGATGAATGAAATTAAAAGGATTTGGCAAGCAAAAAAGGAAATGAAAAGTGAAGTGTACTTGGCATTCCTATAGAAAGTAAAATGGTGTAATGACTACTTCAAGGAAAAGTTCCCTCCAAAACACAGGCCACATCTATGCAACAAACTTTTGGAGAAGAAACTAATTGGTCCATATGGCTGTGGGTGCTCATTTTTAAACATTCCACCGAAGCCCTTCTTTTAAACATTTGGTTAAGTAATTCTAATGTGATGCTGCCATTTAAAAACCTCCTGGGGGGAATGGGTTACCCACTCAAGCACAGGTATCTCTTCTGCATATCTCTAACGGCGGAGCCTGGTGGGCTGCCGTCTATGGGGTCGCACAGAGTCGGGCACGACTGAAGTGACTTAGCAGCAGCAGCAGCAGCAATACCTTCATTAGCAACTCCAAAAACAGACCAGCAATAAAACCTGGGGAACTTGTCAGGAGTAAAGAACAGCTTGTTTGGGACAAATAGTACAAATCAAAACTGTAGATGTCTTTACCCTTTAAATGGAGATCTGAGGCGACCACCTTAAAATACAAGCTACCTAAATGGCAAATTCAAGGAAAACCTTATCCACCCTTCAGAACTCATCTCAAATTGCACTCCCTCATGAAACCTTTTCTGATTCCATCAACAGAGCTACAAATCCTTGCTGCACATTCAGATCTCTTACTTTATTCTGACTTGCAGAGGATAATTGTTGTATTGGTGTGGGCCAAGTCACAATGGGTTAAACAGAGGACATGTAATATGAAGAATGATTTAATTCTGATAAACAAGTATATTGTTGTAGCTATTCAGTGCTTAAGTCATGTCTGACTCTGTGACCCCATGGCCTGCAGCAGACCAGGCTTCCCTGTCATTTGCTATCTCCCAGAATTTGCTCAAACTCCTGTTCCTTGAGTTGACAATACCATCTAACCATCTCATCCTCTGTTGCCCACTTCTCCTCCTGCCTCAGTCTTTCCCAACATCAGAGTCTTTTCCATTGAGTTGGCTCTTCACATCAGGTGACCAAAGTATTGGAACTTCAGCTTCAGCATCAGTCCTTCCAGTGAATATTCAGGGCTGATTTCCTTTCGGATTGATTGGATTGATCTTTTGTTGCCTAAGGGACTCTCAAGAGTCTTCTCCAGCACCACAGTTTGATAGCATGAATTCTTCAGCACTCAGCTTTCTTTATGGTCCAACTCTCACATCCGTACATGACTACTGGAAAAACCATAACTTTGACTACATGGACCTTTGTCAGCAAAGTAACATCTCTGCTTTTTAATACGCTATCTATGTTTGTCATAGCTTTCCTTCCAAGGATGGGAACAAGTATAAGAAAACTATAGGTTTTCTTATACAAGGTACAGTAGCAATGGAAGAACAAAGTTGGAAGGGATTCTCCTACCCAAGCTTCAGACCTCACTAAAGAAGGGACAGTTCAGGCCACTGAATAGCAGAAGAGTTCACTGATTTGTTTTAGCCAGAGCTGACTGAGGTCACTGAGAGAGCAGGAGGCATCCTTGTACAGTGTGAACCAGGGATAATTAATCAGCAGCCAGAGAAATCAGTGTGCACTGGGGATGGGAGCCCTGGGAACAGGCAGGCCACTGGAGCTGGAGAAGGAAGTAATAGCTCAGTGAAAGCTTCCAGGCTTCCAGCAATCCATACATGAGACTGTATAGGGAATAAGGGCTCTCATGCTATGGGCAGGAAACCTGTGAAAAACTAGCTTCTATATGAAAGCTGGGAGTGCTGTGGGAAGCTTATTGCCATGTGAGGCTGAGGCTACAAGGTCACCTAGTGACCTCACATTCTGGGCATGTGGCTAAAGCAGAGCTCCACTAGATATCTTATACCCACTGTAGCTACTCATTATGCAGCAGCTGGAAAAGGGGAAAGAGCAGGAGACATCCTCCAACATCTCTCCTGAGAAAGCACAGCCTCATGCTCACAGTAAAGAGGAGGCGCTTAAAAATAATTCTGTCCATTCGCAGAGACATATACTGAAGAACAAATTTGGACCTGAGAGGTAGTAAGCTGATAACTGATGTATTTGTTTTATTCCTAGACTTTTGGTTCTTTTTAAAAAAATATTTATTTGGCTGCATGGCACATGGGATCTTCACTGTATCATGCAGGATCTTACATTGTGGTTCACAGACTCTCTAGTTGCCATGCTCAGGCTTAGTTGCTCTGCAGCGTGTGGGATCTTAGTTCCCCGACCAGGGGTTGAACCTGTGTCCCCTGCACTGCAAGGTGGATTCTTAACCACTGGACCACTAAGGAAGCCCCAAGAATGTTGATCTTTTAAGATTAATGGCTATGCTCCATTTTTGTAGTCTCTTCATTGCCTAGTTTCTATAACAATATATGCATGCAAGCTAAGTCACTTCACTCATGTCCAACTCTTTGTGACCCTTTGGGCTGTAGCTCGCCAGGCTCCTCTGTCCATGGAACTCTCCAGGCAAGGATACTGGAGTGGGTTGCCATTTGCTTTTCCAGGGGATCTTCCCAACTCAGGGATCGAACCAGTCACTCTTGCAGCTCCTGCATCGGCAGGTGGGTTCTTTACCACTAGCGCCACCTGGGAAGCCCTATAACAATATATTCCTCAGTAAATAACTGAGAATTCTTAACCGTCTTTTGCTGTTGTTATTGTTGCAGAAATCAGCAAGATTATCCTAAAATCCATATGGAAGTGTGAAGGCCTTGGAATAGTCAAAACAATCTTGAAAATGAGCACAGTTAGAGGACTCACACTCTCTGATTTCAAAACTTGCTACAAAGTTACAGTAATCAAGACAATGTGGCACTAGCAGAAGGATAGAAATATATATCAATGAAAAAGAATTGACAGCCCAGAAATAAACTATTAAATTCATAGTAAATTGACTTTTGACACTGGTGCCAAGATCACTCAATGGTGAAAGAATATCTTCTCGACATATGATGCTGAGACAACTGAATATCCACCTGCAAAAGAATGAATTTGGATATAAGGATCCTGCTGCTGCTAAGTTGCTTCAGTCGTGTCCGACTCTGTGCGACCCCATAGACGGCAGCCCACTAGGCTCCTCTGTCTCTGGGATTCTCCAGGCAAGAATACTGGAGTGGGGTGCCATTGCCTTCTCCAATGCATGAAAGTGAAAAGCGAAAGCGAAGTCGCTCAGTCGTGCCGACTCTTAGCGACCCCATGGACTGCAGCCTACCAGGCTCCTCCGTCCATGGGACTTTCCAGGCAAGAGTACTGGAGTGGGGTGCCATTGCCTTCTCTGATAAGGATCCTACCTGATACACATACAAAAATTTACTCTAAATGGATCATAGATCTAAATGTAAGAACTAAAACATAAAACTCCTAAAAGAGAAGAGTAAGTCATCATGACTTCGGATAAGGCAATGGTTACATAGATATGACATCAAAAGCACAACCAATGAAATAAAAAATAAATTGGATTTCACCAAAATTTAAAGCCTTTGTGCTTCAAAGGAAATCATCAAAGAAGTAAAAGCCCACAAAATGGGAAAAAATATTTGAAGATCATATATCTGATGAAGCATTTGTATCCAGAATATATAAAAAACTTTTACAAATCAACAATTTAAAAAATGAAACAATATTTAAAATAGGCCAAAAAAAGGAACAGATATTTTCCCAAAGAAGATAAACAGATAGCCAATGAGCACATGAAAAGAAGCTCAATATCATTAGTCATTAGTGAAATTCACATCAAAATCACAGTGATCTATTCACCTCATACATACTAGGATGGCTATAATCAAAAAGACACTAATAAAAAGTTGGGGGAAATATGGAGAAATTGGAACCCTCGCTGGTGGGAATGCAAAATGGTACAAATGATAGTCTGCACCATTTGGAAGACAGTTTGATAGTTTCTCAAAATGTTAACATAGAGTTACCCTATGATCATCAATTTCACTCATACACAACAGCATACACAACAAAATTTCAGCATACACACACAAAAAATCGAAAATATATATACACAACAAAAACTTATGCATGAATACTGTTGCATTCACACTAGCCAAAAATTGGAAACAACTCAAATGCCCATTAAATGCTGAATGGCTAAACAAAATATACTATATCCATGCAACAGAATGCTAAAAGCTACCATTAAAAGGGAAGAAGTGTTGATGTTAATACATGTTACCACGTGAATAAACCTTGAAATCTATTCTAAGCCACCCACCAACAGCTACATATGATTCAATTTATATCAAATTGTTCAGAATAGGAAAACACATAGAGCCAGAGAGTAGGTTAGTGGTTGTCAGGGGCTAGAGGAGGGGGAAGAGAATGGGGAATGACTGCTAAGGGATATGGGGCTTTGTCAAGAAAAGATGAAAATGTCCTGGAACTAGATAATGATGAGGTTAGCACCATAATACCAGAAAGAATGAAGAGACAGGGAAAAAGGCAAAACAACACCCAGTTGTGGATGTGACTGGTGATGGAAGTGAAGTCCAATGATGTAAAGAACAATATTGCACAGAAACCTGGAATGTTAGGTCCATGAAAAGGTAAATTGGAAGTGGTCAAGCAGGAGATGGCAAGAGTGAGCAACATTTCAGGAATCAGTGAACCAAAATGGACTAGAATGGATGAATTTAATTCAGATTACCATTATATCTACTACTGTGGGCAAGAATCCCATAAAAGAAATGGAGTAGCCATCATAGTCAACAAAACAGTCTGAAATGCAGTACTTGGGTCCAATCTCAAAAGCGACACAATGATCTCTGCTTGTTTCCAAGGCAAACCATTTAACATNCAAAATGGACTAGAATGGATGAATTTAATTCAGATTACCATTATATCTACTACTGTGGGCAAGAATCCCATAAAAGAAATGGAGTAGCCATCATAGTCAACAAAACAGTCTGAAATGCAGTACTTGGGTCCAATCTCAAAAGCGACACAATGATCTCTGCTTGTTTCCAAGGCAAACCATTTAACATCACACAACCCAAGTCTATGACCCAACCAGTAATGCTGAAGAAGCTGAAGTTGAATGGTTCTATGAAGACTACAAGACCTTCTAGAACTAACACTCAAAAAAGATGTCTTTTTCATTATAAGGGACTGGAATACAAAAGTAGGAAGTCAAGAGATACCTGAAGTAACAGGCAAATTTGGCCTTGGAGTACAAAATGAAGCAGGTCAAAGGCTAACAGGGTTTTGCCAAGAACGTGCACTGGACACAACAAACACCCTCTTCTAACAACACAAGAGAAGACTCTACACATGAACATCACCANGGAAGAAAAGCTATGACCAACCTAGACAGTATATTAGAAAGCAGAAACTTTTTGCCAATAAAGGTCCATTTAGTCAAAGCTATGGCTTTTCCAGTAGTCATGTATGGATGTTAGAGCTGGACTATAAAGATAGCTGAGCGCCGAAGAATTGATGCTTTTGAACTGTGGTGTCTGGGAAGATTCTTGAGAGTCCCTTGGACTGCAGGGAGACCCAACCAGTCCACCCTAAAGGAAATCAGTCCTGAATATTCATTGGAAAGACTGATGCTAAAGCTGAAACTGCAAAACTTTGGCCACCTGATGCGAAGAAGTGACTCATTGGAAAAGACCTGATGCTGGAAAAATTGAGCGCAGGAGGAGAAGCAGATGACAGGGGATGAGATAGTTGAGTGGCATCACTTGTTCAATGGACATTAATTTGAGCGGGCTTTGGGAGTTGGTGATGGACAGGGAGGCCTGGCGTGCTGAAGTCCACAGGGTCACGAAGAGTTGGACACGACTGAGCAACTGAACTGAACTGAACTGATGTTAGCACAAAATAGTGCACATACCAAAAACCACTGGATTATCCCCTTAGGGTGAACTTTATGGTATGTAAATTATATCTCAATATACCTGATATTTATTTTCAGAACTAAAATTTTGATATTTCCCTCCATTTTCTTCTTTCTTTTCCAAGTACAGAGTTACAGCCAAAGAATGTGTACTGAAAAGAAAATAAAATTCCTTTCTTTTCTTGAAATAGGATACAGAGAGAATTGGAATGTAATAATCAGTGACTTCAAGTTTCATAAATTCTTACAAAATGTCTATTGTGAATGGTTGCCATGAAACCTGAAAATTCTTGTAAACAAGTGAATAGTGGAGAGGCCATACAGCTGATTAACCTATGGAAGAGAAGACTTGAGTGAGCCACTTGGGCTCTCCCTGGACCTCCAGTTCCTCAACTGTGAAGTGAGGAAGTTGGGGTAGATGACCTCTTGTATGCCCTAGAAAATTAGCTTTAGAATCAAATTTTCAATGAGTTAAATAGTATTAAGGATTGTATCCTGACCAAAAAAAAATTTATATTAAATATGGATAGAAATATACATTATGATTTTCTTTTTCTCCTGATGGAGCATGTATCTTTATTACTAGGCTAAAATATATAATTCTAACCCTGTGTGTATGTGTTATTATGTTTGGATGTTTAAGTATTCTTTGAAGGAATTTTTACCCACATAGCAACACAGGCCTTCTAATTCTATACATATTTGTTCATATTTTACATAGATTCCATTTTCCTCTCTGTAGAGTTAAAATTAAGACAGCTAAAGAAAAGCATGAGCTATTTTTGCCAACCTTCTCCTGGGACTCTGATCCCAAGTTAGGCAGTTATTTAAAACTGAGTAATTGTACTGTCTTTTTTCTAATAGTTATCATTTCAAAAACTGACAGCACGTTTAAAAAAAAAAAAAAAAAAAATAAAGCAAACTTTCTTCAACTGGTCAGTGTGTTCCCTTGAAACACAACAGATACTCATCTATCTATCTATATTTGGATTTAAGTATATATTTAGACTCTTTATCCTAGGGAGCAGACTGCTTGCACTCTGAAGCATGTTCTCGTCTATTAGTCATCTTCAGAAATCATTACTTCTTCCTTTCCCACTTCAAAAAAAAAGTATAAGAGCTAATTTAAAAAGAAAAATTTGATTAAGAGCAGGAAGAGGATAAGCAATAAGAAAGAAAAATCACAGCAAATCAAGTTCTGTGAATCTGTTATGTCCACCCACCTGCTCTCCACAAGAATCACTGCCTGCGTGTGAAGCCCTCCAGGACCGCTGAAGTCACAATCAACCCCATCTCTCCTCTGGAGCCCCTCAGCATGTTCCTCATGACTCCATTTGACACTTATTTTATTCTGCTGTATGTTACATGAGTTGGTTAAATGTTTGTCTTCCCCATCAAAAATTATTTTTCCTCAAGTGTTGTGGCAGAATACTGCTGAGTCACACTGAATAAAAAACTAGTTATTTCTCAATTTAAAGCTCTCCAAATTCTTCTAAAATGGGGAAGGATGTCTAAGTGATACTTCCATTCCTTGAACAGCTCCCTATACGATGATTTCATAAAATGTGTCCTCAATACAGTTCATTGAATTAAATTCACTTGTGAGATCATTCAGTTAAGCCTTATTGAATGGCCATTTCCTTGGGTTAAAAATTGGCAAGAATTCCATTACCTGGTCCAAATCAAGTTCAGAAGCCCACTGTTTAGTGTCATCCTCCTCCTTCCCTGTAAACAAGCTCTCCAATTAGCTCCTCACTTTCAAGTGATTTCTGCCAACATTTCATTCAGCTTGGTTTAAAAACATTCACTAAAGAGTTTTCAAGTTATAGAAGTATTTTAATTATGAAAACACTATTGGAAATTAATTGCCTCTTGTCTATCACAGATTTGGTACTTAAAAAGTGAAGCAGGGAAGCAATGACCAATAGGAATAGAACATAAGGTGGAGCAATGTTTGATAGTCTTTTGAAGTGTTATAAAGACTTTGAGACTGACAGAAAATATGGACACACTTCTCAGAAAAATGTACACATCCATACACACACCATTTCGTATATAATTCCAACTGTTAACAGATCCTTCCATTACTGTCAAGCTATTGATTAATAGCTTTTCTTCTAGAGGGCTATACTCAGAAGATGAAGAAAGTATTGAGTAATTGTCCAGTCATTTCAACTATTTCCCAATTTTAGATCAAGGGGGAAAAAACAGTTTATTCTGGGATCTACCCAGTCCACAAATTACCAGATGGTTGCTACTCTTGGCCTTTATGCTGCTGCTGCTGCTGCTGCTAAGTTGCTTCAGTCGTGTCCAACTCTGTGCGATCCCATAGACAGCAGCTCACCAGGCTCCGCCATCCCTGGGATTCTCCAGGCAAGAATACTGGAGTGGGTTACCATTTCCTTCTCCAATGCATGAAGGTGAAAAGTGAAAGTGAAGTCGCTCACTCGTGTCCAACTCTTAGCGACCTCACGGACTGCAGCCTACCAGGCTCCTCCGTCCATGGGATTTTCCAGGCAAGAGTACTGGAGTGGGGTGCCATTGCCTTCTCTGCTTGGCCTGTATAAACACAACTAACCTGGAAGAACACATGGTATGTTGTCCAAACTGAGACACTTCTGAAGGTGAAAGGGGCACCAACAATTGTACCAAGACAACAGAACCGTGATCTATAAAAAGAAACTGTTATCATTAAATATTTGTAGAGTTTACTTTAAAAATGTATCAGACCTCTATTATCCAGATGATCATCCCATTTCTTCTCTTTCTATAAGGGGCTAATGTCTATCACCATAAAAGACAATGACCAAATTTATGGATTTTTCTTTCTTTTATATTTTAACTAGAATAAGTCAGTTAAATGCTATAGGACTCACCCTCCTCATTAGCAAATTAGCAGGTGGAATATATTAGCTTTTAAGCTTGGTTCTACCATTGTATAAGCCCAGTTTTAAAGTGAAATTTTTATCAGGAATGTTTCTAAGTAAAAAGATTTTTAAGCCTTCTGCTTAGAAAAGAAAAAAAAGCATTTACAATCATAGTGTATTTGTAAAATGCAAATAAACTTGATTGAAAGTAGCTAACAGCTTACAATCAGACTTACAATCTACCATATAAATAATCCGTCTGAAATTTTGAAGTATAAATTGTTAAAAGGTCTTATATATTATTTATTACCATATTAACTAACATTTATAGAGTGTTTACTATGTGCCAAGCACTATGTTAAGCACATCATGTATCTTCTCACATAATTATCACACATGAGGTAGGTACCTTAGACCCACTCTACAAACAAAGAAAACAGAACTTAGAAAATTGACTGATGTTACATTGCTAGTGAATGACAGAATCAAAATTAAAACCAAGTTTGTCTGCAGGGCACTGGTTCTTCTAAACTAAAGCTAAAACTAAAAAATTCACCAAGTAATGTCCCAGCTTTGAACTTTTCTGTCATTCTACTTGTAGCCCTGACATACATAAAAACACCATATTTCCTGTCTCTATAACAGGTATCTCTTGGCCAATCACTTAATTGCTTATTATTACAGTAAGTAACAATAGTCATGCTATTGGTTTAGATAGGGGGAGAAGTATATTCAACATTTGTTATTGTTGTTGTTCAGTCATTAAGTCATTTCAGACTCTGCTACCCCATGGACTGTAGCACACCAGGCTCCTCTGTCCTCCACAGCCTCCCAGAGTTTGCTCAAACCCATGTCCACTGAGTGGGTGAAGCCATCCAACCATCTCATCGTCTGTCGTCCCCTTCCCCTCCTGCCTTCAATCTTTCCCACCACCAGGTCTTTTCCAATGAGTCAGCTCTTCGCATCAGGTGGCCAAAGTATTGGAGATTCAGCTTCAACATCAGTCCTTCCAATGAATATTCAGGGTTGATTTCCTTCAGCATGGACTGGTTGGATCTCCTGGCAGTCCAAGGGACTCTCAGAGTCTTCTTCAACACCACAAGCATCAATCCTTTGGTGCTCAGTCTTCTTTTGGTCCAACTCTCACATCCAAAGCTATGGAATAACCATAGCTTTGACTATATGCACATTTGTCAGGCAAAGTAATATCTCTGCTTTTTAATACACTGTCTAGGTTTGTCACTGGAGAAGGCAATGGCACCCTACTCCAGTACTCTTGCCTGGAAAATCCCACGGACGGAGGAGCCTGGTGCACTGCAGACCATGGGGTCGCTAAGAGTCGGACACGGCTGAGCAACTTCACTTTCACTTTTCACTTTCATGCATTGGAGAAGGAAACGGCAACCCACTCCAGTGTTCTTGCCTGGATAATCCCAGGGATGGTGGAGCCCAATGGGCTGCCCTCTGTGGGGTCACACAGAGTTTGACATGACTGAAGAGACTTAGCAGCAGTAGCAGCTAGGTTTGTCACAGCTCTTCTTCCAAGGAGCAAGCATCTTTTAAGTTCATGGTTGCAGTCACCATCCACAGTGATTTTTGTTAGCACATGTTAAAAATATCATCTACTGAGACCAATAATCTAGGAAATAGTTCATAATAGACTAAATCCTTGAATGTGAAATAGCTACAATTGTGAAGAATATTATTCTATCTAAAAAACTTTTTAAATGACAACCCCAAAACCATACACTATATTTCTACATATGGTATTTAAAACTAACTTCTATCAAGACTTTTTAATCTTAAAAAATTAAAATATGCATGTATAAAACATATATGAAAAGTGAAATGTTAGTTGCTCAGTTGTGTTCAACTCTTTGCAACCCCTTGGACTATGGGCCACCAGGTTCCTCTATCTATGGAATTCTCCAGATACAAATATTGGAGTCGGTAGCCCTTCCTGCCCCAGGGATCGAACCCAGGTCTCTTGCACTTCAGGCAGATTCTTTACTATCTGAGCCATTAGGAAAGCCCATATATATGTGTGTGTGTAAATGTCCATTTTTTCAGCATTAGGAAGATACATTAGCAAAGCATATGACTACTATTACTATCACTTTAAAAGACACCACCTATATTACCTAAATATGTACTACCTTGGCGAAAATCATAGGCCTTTATGGATTTTTAAACCTAACCAATTACAGGTTTAACGTTTTAACCTTGAAGTCTAATATGCAAGAATATAATGCAGATTTTCCTGGAGATATACAGAAAAGTCAAGTAAAATTTAGTAAAGGACATTTCATTAAATAACCAAAAATGAACCACTTCAACAATCCTTAAATAATAATTGCTGAGTAATGTGTCAATTTATATGCTCAGGGCTAAAATGAAGATCATGGCATCTGGTCCCATCATTTCATGGGAAATAGATGGGGAAACAGTGGAAACAGTGGCAGACTTTATTTTTCTGGGCTCCAAAATCACTGCAGATGGTGACTGCAGCCATGAAATTAAAAGACGCTTACTTCTTGGAAGAAAAGCTATGACCAACCTAGATAGCATATTCAAAAGCAGAGACATTACTTTCCTAACAAAGATCCGTCTAGAAAAGGCTATGGTTTTTCCAGCGGTCATGTATGGATGTGAGAGTCGGACTGTGAAGAAAGCTGAGCACCGAAGAATTGATGCTTTTAAACCGTGGTGTTGGAGAAGACTCTTGAGAGTCCCTTGGACTGCAAGGAGATCCAGCCAGTCTATTCTGAAGGAGATCAGCCCTGGGATTTCTTTGGAGGGAATGATGCTGAAGCTGAAACTCCAGTACTTTGGCCACCTCATGTGAAGAGCTGACTCATTGGAAAAGACTCTGATGCTGGGAGGGATTGGGAGCAGGAGGAGAAGGGGACTACAGAGGATGAGATGGCTGGATGGCATCACGGACTCGATGGACATGAGTCTGAGTGAACTCTGGGAGTTGGTGACGGACAGGGAGGCCTGGCGTGCTGCAATTCATGCAAAGAGTCACGACTAAGTGACTGAAATGAACTGAACTGAACTGATACTGTAACCAGTTAATCATATGGTTTCTAACCATAATTGTCCTCCTCTCCTTACATGAATCTGCCAGTTTAGGTCTATAATAAGGCAGAACAAAGATTATTTCAGAATAGAAATCTTTGAAGACCCTAGAGATGTTCCATTAAATTGCTTTAGCACTTTCTCTCTTATTCTTACTTGTGTAAATGTTGTGTAGTCACCATCAGATTTTTAGCACGTGACAAGGAGGATCTCTTAAACAAGCATGTGTTGCTAGCTAGCAAAACAAGAAAAATATCAGAAGATAATATTAAATAAGCTTATATTCTTGATGACCCAAAAGTTTTAAATTTAAAGCATCTGCCTGCAATCCCAGGAGACCTGGGTTCGATCCCTGGGTTGGGAAGATCCCCTGAAGAAGGAAATGGCAACCCACTCCAGTATTCTTGCCAGGAGAATCCCATGGACAGAGGAGCCTGGTGGGCTACAGTCCACAGGGTCGCAAAGAGTCACACACGACTGAGCGACTTCATTTTTCATTTAAGGGTGCCAAACCTTACACCTAGAATGTAACTTAAGTCCATGTAAATCATAACGCAAACAAAAATTATAATCAATTCACTCCCTACTCCTACAATTAGGACGAGAACAGTATACACTTTCATTGGTAGATCATTACATTTGTACCAAATAACATAATTAAAACTAAAAATAATAAATATGTGAGTGGAACACCAAAGCTGGAGATAAACTGTCTTGTAAAATACATCAAAACATAGGTCCAAAACCAAAGGCAATCTTTAACACAGACCCAAAATCTTACTAAATCAAAGGCAAAACTTGAAGGTTGTTCTAGCACTACTCCCAGAAACTTTAAACCAATTGCGTACCGAAAAAAACTGAGGTTTCTTCGAAACCACCCACACAGTGGCTGTCTTCCGGCTCCTCTCAGGCCTACCCAAGGAGACCAGCTTCCAGCTCAAGCATGAGGAGCACACGGTGCAAATGGAAAACCTTAGAGTCAGCCAAATTCCCACCCACATCAGTTCCTCTCCTCAACAGCACCCTGACAACCCACAGAAACCAATAGGCTCCAAGCGATGCAAGATGAAAGCAGGACCCGCTTCTCTTGCAGAGACTCAGTCAACCCACAGAGCAGATGAATGAAGTAGCAAGAGTTTTAAACAGCAAAAGCTGAAAAGATACATGTCATTAAAAATGCAGGCTTGAAACATGGAGGAATTGTGTTTTCCTAATTATACTTGGGAAAAGGAGCAAAACGAATTAAGTGGTCACATAAAGAAAATTTATATGGTAAATAAAATCCACTTTAAGGGAGTTAGAAAAGGAAAAAATACTTTGAGTAATGTAAACAAAAATTTAAACCATTTCTCTTCAGAATCACTAGTGAATAAATTATGGCATGCAGAGATTTTTGGAGAGCTGTATGGTTATCTTTTAACTGACACATTGTAAACAAATTTAGCCTTCTCAAATGCAATCTTTCTAAAATCTATTATTTTATTTTAAATGATTATCTATTACTTCGCTTTCTTAATTAGTATTAAAGGCTTATGATAAGAAACACTGTATAATGATTTTCAAACTCCAGCCTGAGGTCAGATTCTAGGTTGATTCATAAGAATCATCTGAGAAACCTTATAAAAATATGATTTACTAGGGCAGAAGTGAAGCCTAGAAATCTGTGCTTTAAAAAACCTTCCCAGGTGACCCTGATTCACAGCCAGATTCATGACACTTAGAGTATAAGAGGTGGAGAAGGCAATGGCACCCCACTCCAGTACTCCTGGCTGGAAAATCCCATGGACGGAGGAGCCTGGTGGGCTGCAGTCCATGGAGGAGCCTGGTGGGCTGCAGTCCATGGGGTCGGGAAGAGTCGGACATGATTGAGTNATGGTAAATAAAATCCACTTTAAGGGAGTTAGAAAAGGAAAAAATACTTTGAGTAATGTAAACAAAAATTTAAACCATTTCTCTTCAGAATCACTAGTGAATAAATTATGGCATGCAGAGATTTTTGGAGAGCTGTATGGTTATCTTTTAACTGACACATTGTAAACAAATTTAGCCTTCTCAAATGCAATCTTTCTAAAATCTATTATTTTATTTTAAATGATTATCTATTACTTCGCTTTCTTAATTAGTATTAAAGGCTTATGATAAGAAACACTGTATAATGATTTTCAAACTCCAGCCTGAGGTCAGATTCTAGGTTGATTCATAAGAATCATCTGAGAAACCTTATAAAAATATGATTTACTAGGGCAGAAGTGAAGCCTAGAAATCTGTGCTTTAAAAAACCTTCCCAGGTGACCCTGATTCACAGCCAGATTCATGACACTTAGAGTATAAGAGGTGGAGAAGGCAATGGCACCCCACTCCAGTACTCCTGGCTGGAAAATCCCATGGACGGAGGAGCCTGGTGGGCTGCAGTCCATGGGGTCGCGAAGAGTCGGACACGACTGAGCAACTTCACTTTCATTTTTCACTTTCATGCTTTGGAGAAGGAAATGGCAACCCACTCCAGTGTTCTTGCCTGGAGAATCCCAGGGATGGGGGAGCCTGGTGACCTGCCGTCTATGGGGTCACACAGAGTCGGACACGACTGAAGCGACTTAGCAGCAGCAAAGCATAAGAGGAAGAACACTTGCCTATTTGTATTCAAATAGCTTTGTTTCTAAGACCTATGCATGCATTCAACACACAATGATAGGGCATCTAACATGTCCTAAAATTGAGCACCTAATAGGGTACTCAGTATACAAGATTAATAAAAGAAGTTCTCTCAAAGAGTGCATGTTCAAAACAAGGTAGCCAAATTATAGTATAGGTCTGTCCAATAATAGGACACAATGAAAATCCATCCCTAGACAATGAAAGACCTCAATCTCAGCCTGGGCTCCCTGGAGAAGATGACATCTGAGTCCTAAAGGCTGAAATATTAGCCAAGTGAATCTGAATCTGGAAACAGAATGAGGAGAGAGGGGGAACAATGTGCCAAACACCCCCCCTCCACCATTATATACCCCCATACAGTACAGGGAATGATAGGAAGCAGAGAAGGGCTGGATAGGAATTCAAAATTCAAGTTCCCATCTTGCAAGCAATGGGAGGCTACTGCAATACAATCAGTGAATGTCACCATCAGATTTTCATTTCAACCAGATGTCTCTGGCTGTATAAGCAGTATGTAGATTTAAGAAGGATAAGAAATGGAAAGAGAAAGATGAATTAGGAACCCATGGAAGAATTCCAGACAAGAGATACTGAGGGTCTGATATAAGGCAGTGAAAACTGAGAAGGAAAATGGAATACAAATTTCAGGAAAATGAAGGCAAAAAGACAAAGTGATAGCTTAGATGGAGATGGCAAGTGGGAAGGATGGAAAAGGTGGAGAAAAGTAAAAAAGAGTCACGGATGAGCCCACCCCCATCGCTACCAAATTGAAGTGAGTGACTTACCCTTTCTAAATGTCATTAATAAAATATGGAGCCTGGATGGCCTTTAAGAGAACTTCTAAGTCTAGAAATCTATGTAGTATTTTACAACACTGATTATTGAATTAGCCAATGATGTCCTCAAAGCCTCTTAAAGTTGGCTTTACACTAAGTGGCTCCTGGACATTTCAAGTTCACATGCCTGCTTTTTGGAATATTGCCAATCTATTTCTTAATGTTAAATTATCAGCTATAAAAGTACGGCTGACAGCATCCCTGCCTAAAGCATCTCTTCCCTCTTCTAAATTTGCTATTCTAGATGTACACTGTAGGTATGGAAGTTAGGTAAATAAGTAATTTTCCTCTCTTCTGAATAACATAGCACTTCATGTGTAATTCCTTATGACACTTTCCTCATTCTACATTGCTTTATTCTTAGTGTGTAAATGCTTTATATGGCTTATTTAAGCACCTGAGAATATGAAGAGTCTCAAAACTCTTTGCACCCCTTCACATAAATCATTCCATACACAAACACCTTGCATACAAAATTTAGACAATATATATGTGTCTTTTTGCACCAGGATTGTTAGAATGTGAATAGACTATGAATAAATAGACTGTGAGTAAAGACCCAAGTAGCATATTTTTCTGAGTAGAGGAACTATAATATAGTGCTCAAGAGGCTTAACAGTCTTTCAGAAGATCTTTTGCTTAGTTCTTTTTTCTCAGTTGGGTTCTGGATAGATAGGATTGCTAAGAGGCAGAGATAGAAAATAGCAAGACATCGTTAAAGCAAGAAAAATCAAACATATTAAAGTACAACTTGAGAAAAGAGGCAACTATCAAATAAAATATATAGATGGTCCCCTGCTTTGCATGTAATGCAGTTCTGAAAATCTATAAGAGGGTTAACTGTGTACATTCTCAGAAAGCTAAAAACTACAAAAATCTTTAGGTACATCTTATTGGTGTAATTTGAAAAATATGTCTAGCAATATGTATCAATTATGTATTTTTACTTTCCCTGATAAATAAACCTCACAGATAACTGAACAAACTTAAACTAGATAGTGTATTGTTAAGGCCAAAATTGTGCTATTAGAGACATGCTTGATGAATTTTACTTTTGTTAAATCACAACTGAGTTTATGAGGCCTATACTGCTTATGTTTCAACAGAACTTTACTTTTTCTAGCACACAGCTTCATATCTATAAAAATGTTATATCAAAGTTCAACTGAATAAATTGTCACTATTGTTCAGAAAAAGAAAGCAATGTGGCCAAAACTGAGTGACTGGCCCTCTTCCTCTAATAGCTCAAAACAATCTTTTTCCAGCTGCTGAATATCACACCACCTGTGTTATCTGTGAGTGTCAATTAATGACGTGGAAATTATAGGTCTGACATAATTTCAGAAGTTATGACTTAAGGGCTACCTACAATTTGAATATTTGAGAAGACATGTAATCATAGAATTTTGACTTTGTTTTTTAGTATTTAATGTATAATGTATCTAAGAGGTAGAAAAGAGCAAGTTAGTATGTACAAAAGATCTAAACTTTTTGCATCTCCAGGGTCTTCCATATCTCTATTTCCTACCTGAATTTTGTCCTACATGAACTCTATAAAAGGATTTGGCCATCAGGGGTTTACTGCTCTTTATCCTTTTTTTAAATTGGAGTTTAATTGCTTTACCATGTTGTGTTAGTTTCTGCTGACAACGAAATGAATCAGCTATACATATACACATATCCCCTTCCACCTAGACCTCCAGTGAGACCACTCCACCCCCCTCCCACCCATCTAGGTCACCACTGAATTGAGCTCCCATGCTGAGCTCCTATGCTATACAGCACCTTCCCACTAGCCATCTATTTTACACACGGTAGTGTATATATCAGAGAAGGCAATGGCACCCCACTCCAGTGTTCTTGCCTGGAAAATCCCAGGGACNGCAAAGAGTCACACACGACTGAGCGACTTCATTTTTCATTTAAGGGTGCCAAACCTTACACCTAGAATGTAACTTAAGTCCATGTAAATCATAACGCAAACAAAAATTATAATCAATTCACTCCCTACTCCTACAATTAGGACGAGAACAGTATACACTTTCATTGGTAGATCATTACATTTGTACCAAATAACATAATTAAAACTAAAAATAATAAATATGTGAGTGGAACACCAAAGCTGGAGATAAACTGTCTTGTAAAATACATCAAAACATAGGTCCAAAACCAAAGGCAATCTTTAACACAGACCCAAAATCTTACTAAATCAAAGGCAAAACTTGAAGGTTGTTCTAGCACTACTCCCAGAAACTTTAAACCAATTGCGTACCGAAAAAAACTGAGGTTTCTTCGAAACCACCCACACAGTGGCTGTCTTCCGGCTCCTCTCAGGCCTACCCAAGGAGACCAGCTTCCAGCTCAAGCATGAGGAGCACACGGTGCAAATGGAAAACCTTAGAGTCAGCCAAATTCCCACCCACATCAGTTCCTCTCCTCAACAGCACCCTGACAACCCACAGAAACCAATAGGCTCCAAGCGATGCAAGATGAAAGCAGGACCCGCTTCTCTTGCAGAGACTCAGTCAACCCACAGAGCAGATGAATGAAGTAGCAAGAGTTTTAAACAGCAAAAGCTGAAAAGATACATGTCATTAAAAATGCAGGCTTGAAACATGGAGGAATTGTGTTTTCCTAATTATACTTGGGAAAAGGAGCAAAACGAATTAAGTGGTCACATAAAGAAAATTTATATGGTAAATAAAATCCACTTTAAGGGAGTTAGAAAAGGAAAAAATACTTTGAGTAATGTAAACAAAAATTTAAACCATTTCTCTTCAGAATCACTAGTGAATAAATTATGGCATGCAGAGATTTTTGGAGAGCTGTATGGTTATCTTTTAACTGACACATTGTAAACAAATTTAGCCTTCTCAAATGCAATCTTTCTAAAATCTATTATTTTATTTTAAATGATTATCTATTACTTCGCTTTCTTAATTAGTATTAAAGGCTTATGATAAGAAACACTGTATAATGATTTTCAAACTCCAGCCTGAGGTCAGATTCTAGGTTGATTCATAAGAATCATCTGAGAAACCTTATAAAAATATGATTTACTAGGGCAGAAGTGAAGCCTAGAAATCTGTGCTTTAAAAAACCTTCCCAGGTGACCCTGATTCACAGCCAGATTCATGACACTTAGAGTATAAGAGGTGGAGAAGGCAATGGCACCCCACTCCAGTACTCCTGGCTGGAAAATCCCATGGACGGAGGAGCCTGGTGGGCTGCAGTCCATGGGGTCGCGAAGAGTCGGACACGACTGAGCAACTTCACTTTCATTTTTCACTTTCATGCTTTGGAGAAGGAAATGGCAACCCACTCCAGTGTTCTTGCCTGGAGAATCCCAGGGATGGGGGAGCCTGGTGACCTGCCGTCTATGGGGTCACACAGAGTCGGACACGACTGAAGCGACTTAGCAGCAGCAAAGCATAAGAGGAAGAACACTTGCCTATTTGTATTCAAATAGCTTTGTTTCTAAGACCTATGCATGCATTCAACACACAATGATAGGGCATCTAACATGTCCTAAAATTGAGCACCTAATAGGGTACTCAGTATACAAGATTAATAAAAGAAGTTCTCTCAAAGAGTGCATGTTCAAAACAAGGTAGCCAAATTATAGTATAGGTCTGTCCAATAATAGGACACAATGAAAATCCATCCCTAGACAATGAAAGACCTCAATCTCAGCCTGGGCTCCCTGGAGAAGATGACATCTGAGTCCTAAAGACTGAAATATTAGCCAAGTGAATCTGAATCTGGAAACAGAATGAGGAGAGAGGGGGAACAATGTGCCAAACACCCCCCCTCCACCATTATATACCCCCATACAGTACAGGGAATGATAGGAAGCAGAGAAGGGCTGGATAGGAATTCAAAATTCAAGTTCCCATCTTGCAAGCAATGGGAGGCTACTGCAATACAATCAGTGAATGTCACCATCAGATTTTCATTTCAACCAGATGTCTCTGGCTGTATAAGCAGTATGTAGATTTAAGAAGGATAAGAAATGGAAAGAGAAAGATGAATTAGGAACCCATGGAAGAATTCCAGACAAGAGATACTGAGGGTCTGATATAAGGCAGTGAAAACTGAGAAGGAAAATGGAATACAAATTTCAGGAAAATGAAGGCAAAAAGACAAAGTGATAGCTTAGATGGAGATGGCAAGTGGGAAGGATGGAAAAGGTGGAGAAAAGTAAAAAAGAGTCACGGATGAGCCCACCCCCATCGCTACCAAATTGAAGTGAGTGACTTACCCTTTCTAAATGTCATTAATAAAATATGGAGCCTGGATGGCCTTTAAGAGAACTTCTAAGTCTAGAAATCTATGTAGTATTTTACAACACTGATTATTGAATTAGCCAATGATGTCCTCAAAGCCTCTTAAAGTTGGCTTTACACTAAGTGGCTCCTGGACATTTCAAGTTCACATGCCTGCTTTTTGGAATATTGCCAATCTATTTCTTAATGTTAAATTATCAGCTATAAAAGTACGGCTGACAGCATCCCTGCCTAAAGCATCTCTTCCCTCTTCTAAATTTGCTATTCTAGATGTACACTGTAGGTATGGAAGTTAGGTAAATAAGTAATTTTCCTCTCTTCTGAATAACATAGCACTTCATGTGTAATTCCTTATGACACTTTCCTCATTCTACATTGCTTTATTCTTAGTGTGTAAATGCTTTATATGGCTTATTTAAGCACCTGAGAATATGAAGAGTCTCAAAACTCTTTGCACCCCTTCACATAAATCATTCCATACACAAACACCTTGCATACAAAATTTAGACAATATATATGTGTCTTTTTGCACCAGGATTGTTAGAATGTGAATAGACTATGAATAAATAGACTGTGAGTAAAGACCCAAGTAGCATATTTTTCTGAGTAGAGGAACTATAATATAGTGCTCAAGAGGCTTAACAGTCTTTCAGAAGATCTTTTGCTTAGTTCTTTTTTCTCAGTTGGGTTCTGGATAGATAGGATTGCTAAGAGGCAGAGATAGAAAATAGCAAGACATCGTTAAAGCAAGAAAAATCAAACATATTAAAGTACAACTTGAGAAAAGAGGCAACTATCAAATAAAATATATAGATGGTCCCCTGCTTTGCATGTAATGCAGTTCTGAAAATCTATAAGAGGGTTAACTGTGTACATTCTCAGAAAGCTAAAAACTACAAAAATCTTTAGGTACATCTTATTGGTGTAATTTGAAAAATATGTCTAGCAATATGTATCAATTATGTATTTTTACTTTCCCTGATAAATAAACCTCACAGATAACTGAACAAACTTAAACTAGATAGTGTATTGTTAAGGCCAAAATTGTGCTATTAGGGACATGCTTGATGAATTTTACTTTTGTTAAATCACAACTGAGTTTATGAGGCCTATACTGCTTATGTTTCAACAGAACTTTACTTTTTCTAGCACACAGCTTCATATCTATAAAAATGTTATATCAAAGTTCAACTGAATAAATTGTCACTATTGTTCAGAAAAAGAAAGCAATGTGGCCAAAACTGAGTGACTGGCCCTCTTCCTCTAATAGCTCAAAACAATCTTTTTCCAGCTGCTGAATATCACACCACCTGTGTTATCTGTGAGTGTCAATTAATGACGTGGAAATTATAGGTCTGACATAATTTCAGAAGTTATGACTTAAGGGCTACCTACAATTTGAATATTTGAGAAGACATGTAATCATAGAAGTTTGACTTTGTTTTTTAGTATTTAATGTATAATGTATCTAAGAGGTAGAAAAGAGCAAGTTAGTATGTACAAAAGATCTAAACTTTTTGCATCTCCAGGGTCTTCCATATCTCTATTTCCTACCTGAATTTTGTCCTACATGAACTCTATAAAAGGATTTGGCCATCAGGGGTTTACTGCTCTTTATCCTTTTTTTAAATTGGAGTTTAATTGCTTTACCATGTTGTGTTAGTTTCTGCTGACAACGAAATGAATCAGCTATACATATACACATATCCCCTTCCACCTAGACCTCCAGTGAGACCACTCCACCCCCCTCCCACCCATCTAGGTCACCACTGAATTGAGCTCCCATGCTGAGCTCCTATGCTATACAGCACCTTCCCACTAGCCATCTATTTTACACACGGTAGTGTATATATCAGAGAAGGCAATGGCACCCCACTCCAGTGTTCTTGCCTGGAAAATCCCAGGGACAGGGGAGCTTGGTGGGCTGCCATCTATGGGGTCGCACAGAGTTGGACACGACCGAAGCGACTTAGCAGCAGCAGCAGCAGCAGCAGCAGTGTATATATGTCAACCCTAATCTCCCTGTTCATCCCATCCTTCCCTTCCCTCCGAGACCACACTTCTGTTCTCTATATCTGTGTCTCTACTCCTGTACTGCAAATAGGTTCATCTGTTCTATTTTTCTGGTTTCTACATATATACATGAACATATGACATTTTTTTTCCCTTTTTGACTTACTTCACTCTGAATCACAGACTCTAGGTCAATCCACACCTCTACAAATGACCCAATTCCATTTCTTTCTAGGCCTGAGTAATACTCCATTGTATATATGTATCTTATCATCTTTATCCATTCATCTGTCAATGGATACTTAGATTGCTTTCATGTTCTGGCTATTGTAAATAGTACTGCAATGAACACTACGTCTCTTCGAATATATCTCTTTGAATTATGGTTACTCAGGGTGTATACCCAAGCAAACATCTTTTTGCTCTTAGTTTACTTACTATAAGATGAGAATTTTCCAAATATATTTTTAATAAGAAACTAAGCAAGGCAGAAGCTTTCAAAAGAAGCACAGAAGTGGAATCAGTTTTACAGGGTAAGGACTTTCAACCCAAATCTAATCAAAATTTAGATATAGCTGAATCAGCTCAAACATTGATTATGTACCCACTACATACATAAAACTTTATAATGCATAAAGGATAATAGTGGGTCTTCCTTCTGAAAACTTCTAATTAGAGAGACAAACCCATAAATAAAGGAGTTGCTATAATGTGGTAATGCTAAGATAGACATATGCACATAATACTGGTTTGCTAACAGGCTTGATGGAATATTTCATTTAAATCTACTAATTTTTCTCTCTCAGCCTTAAATGTATTTGCTACCCAGTTGTCAGCTTCACTTCCCACTCCTGAAACTCGCTCTGTTTGTCTTTCAGACCTAGAGCAGAGAGGTAAATGCACAGCACTTGTGCTATCACTCATATCTCCCTGCCACCGCAGTTATTCTTTCCCCAAAAGTTCTCACAAGCTAGCTTATACAGGGTTCCAGGCAGCCATGAAAAGTAATTGGCACGTGAGATGTAACCCATCTGCTACCCTTATCTAGTTTTACTTGCACTAGTACCCTGTTGGCAGAAGCTATTTGAAACTTTCAGCACGGGGTCTAATTTCCTGCCCAGCCAAAAATACATACTCATTCTGTTTCAGCTTTTTGCATTCCCTTTTGGGCCAACCACAGATTTATTTCCCATGTGAGGAATCTCAAGGTCCAGCGTTATTTGGAGTCCACAGATAACTATGGTTTCCTACAAGCAATGAAAAATCACACTCATCTCATGTGAGCTCTACTCATATAATAATACTAATATTTTTTTAATATTAATACTAATAGGTGCCAATAATAACTGTATTTTGCAAATATGATAACTGAGAATTAAAGAGAGCCAGAATTGAAAATCAGGCAACTCCTTCTAACCTTTTGCTTTGGAGAATTAACCTCTTCAAAAAGAACTTGACCAATTGGGATAAAAGCAAAGGACAGCAGCCAAGACACTCAGGTTAAATCTGGAGGCGAAGTCACATAGAAATCATAGAGTTTTAAAGCAGGAAGGGGTTTTTCAAATTGCCTAGTTAAACTTGCTCATTTTACTGATGATGAAATCCAGTACCAGAGACTTTAAACGAACTGCCCACATTTCTTCAGTCTGAGAGTAGCAGAACTACTCATTTCTTTTGTATCCCAGTTTAGAGCTTGTATCACTCTAACTTTTTGAGTAAGTGACAAAAAGCCAACCCAAGATGATGTATGAAAAAAAAGATGGGGAAGAAGTGGCATTATTGTGATAGATTTATTGGCTAGCATATTTGAAAAAGCTACAGGATACAGGAATAGCTCAACTTTTGGAGTAGTTAAAAGCTGGCCTTAAGAAGCTCATCTCTTAGTCATGAATTCTACAGGACAGACTTCATTCTCAGGTCCTATAAGGTGGTTCTCTTGTAGTTTCAAGCTCATATCATCACACACCAATCCTGTAGAAAAGATCTGCTTTTTCTACAATACAAAAACCCCAAAATTTAGTTTTACTGGCCATGATGGACCTGACTAGGGCCATGTGCATATCCTTAAACCAGGTCACTGTGGCCATGGGAGGTAGGAAGGGTAAGATGCATTTGAGTTACTTAGTGAAGTTCATAGTCTCCACTTCTGGACCCAAGAATAGATTTATCTTTCTCTGAAATCACAGACTGAGTGAAAGAAAGTTGAATCAATATTTTTTTAAAAAGTCAAGGTACTGTTAACATAAGAAATAAGAAGTAGGTACAGATAACAAATGGCAAAATCTACAAATTCTATCCATAAATAAGAGTTGAAAGAATAAAGGCTAAAAGAAGACAAAAAATGCCTTTTTAAAAATATCCAAAAGACTGTCTGGAGGGGAAAAAAAAGATTAATCAATTCTCTCGTATTTCAAGAAAGAACTGAACCAGTAGGCAGAGACAAGAATATAGATTCAATTCAGTAGTTGTAAAGAACTTTCTAACAACTAGAGAGATCCAGTAATTGAACAGGTGGCATCATGAAGTAATGAGTTTACCATAGTTGGAAGCCTTCAAACAGAAGGAGGGTGACCATCTGTTAGGAATGTTATAGAAGGGATCCCTATACTGGGTGGGAGGTTGTTCTAAACTGCCTCTTAGATTCCTTCCAACTCTAAGATTCTAAATTATTGAGAACAGCATGAATAAAAGATCCAAAAGTCCATTCAAGAACTAAATTATTCAACAAAAGGTAATAGAACTTTCAGCTATGAAGTCAAGTCAACCAGACTTTTCGTGCCAGCCATCCAATTTTACAAAAACAGAAACAGATCTATAAAAATGATTATTTTAAAATTACAACATTAAAATAAATTTTATAAGGAAACACAAAATCCAGAAAGCATTTTAAAATTTTCTCTTATGAATTTTATCTATATGTTCACATAATTTCACTTCTGTTAGATTTACCCCCTAAGTTGAATAAGTTCCATATTACTCTTTTTATCTTCCCAGCTCCTGAGATATAGGACAGCTAAGTGGCTTTGTTACTATCAGGCTGTGCTTTTTCATTTAACATTATATTAAATATGTTTACCACAATGATATAAAATCTTCATCATTACTGTTATAAGGTCTCATACATTTAATTGTTGGTATACCATAGTTTTGGAGAAGGAAATGGCAACCCACTCCAGTGTTCTTGCCTGGAGAATCCCAGAGACAGAGGAGCCTGGTCGGCTGCCAGCTGTGGGGTCACGCAGAGTCAGACACGACTGAAACGACTTAGCAGCAGCAGCAGCAGCAGACCATAGTTTTCTCAGCCATGTTCCTATTGAAGGGCAGGCTTCTCTCAATTTTTTACTATAGTTTTGCATTGAACATCAAACAGTTTTTTTTAACCTCTTTTCAATTTTTTCCTAGGTCTGCAGTTGGGCAAAAGGGTATGGATATTTTTTTGATTCTGAATATGGGGCATATTCAGAATCATAAAAAAGAATACCATCAGTTTGTGGTGAACTAGCAGTAATTGATTTAACCATTTCCCCAAGACATTGTCCACATTAGGCTTTATTCAACATTTTAAAAACTGCTAACACTTATTAAGTAGCACTTTATAATTGTTTACATTTTGGTTTTTTCTCTACTAACGAGTTTGAATAGCCTTCTCAACTCTTTTTTTAATGAAAATGCAATTCTTAATCTACATTGTTATTATTAGGAGGAAACTCATAGTACATGTGGGTGCAAAGAAGCCACATCAGAAAAAGGGAGTAAAACAGTTAACGTAAACAGATTAGGCCCAAGATGGAATCACTCACGCTAAACCATACCTTGGCAAACCAAAACTTAACTGCTTTGATCCTTGGAAAAGGCAGGCCTAGGTCAACTGATCAGTGCTTACTTGTCCAGCACAAGTTAACTCACCAGGCTCCAAGACCTCCCTTTGCTCCATGTAAGGGAATAACCCTGCATTAAATGGCAACCCACTCCAGTACTCTTGCCTGGAAAATTCCATGGACTGAGGAGCCTAGTAGGCTATAGTCCATCGGGCTGCAATGAGTCGGACATGACTGAGTGACTTCACTTTCACTTTCAACCAATCAGCAAAAGCCCAGTATAACTTTCCTGTTCCTGCTCACTTTGGTTTATAAAACTCTGTTATATTGTACAATTATTTGAAGCTTCTTTCCATCTTCTAGATTGGATGCTGCCTGACTCATGAAAGGCCAAATAAAGCCAATGTTATTATTGTTTTTGTTTAGTCGCGAAGTTGTGTGCGACTCTTTTGTAACCCCATGGACTGTAGCCTGCCATNAAGCCCAGTATAACTTTCCTGTTCCTGCTCACTTTGGTTTATAAAACTCTGTTGTATTGTACAATTATTTGAAGCTTCTTTCCATCTTCTAGATTGGATGCTGCCTGACTCATGAAAGGCCAAATAAAGCCAATGTTATTATTGTTTTTGTTTAGTCGCGAAGTTGTGTGCGACTCTTTTGTAACCCCATGGACTGTAGCCTGCCATGCTCTGTCCATGGGATTTCCCAGTCAAGGATACTGGAGTGGTTTGTCATTTTCTATTCCAGGGGCTCTTACCAACCCAAGGATAGAAACTGTGTCTACTGTACTGGCAGGCAGATTCTTTACCACCGACTCACCAGNCGAAGTTGTGTGCGACTCTTTTGTAACCCCATGGACTGTAGCCTGCCATGCTCTGTCCATGGGATTTCCCAGTCAAGGATACTGGAGTGGTTTGTCATTTTCTATTCCAGGGGCTCTTACCAACCCAAGGATAGAAACTGTGTCTACTGTACTGGCAGGCAGATTCTTTACCACCGACTCACCAGGGAACAAAGCCAGTAAGATGTACTCAATTGACACTCTTTAACAAAAGAAAGAATAGAAATTAATTCCAAGAAGAAGGGCAGATTTTTCCTTCTCCCAATCAGACTGTGTTCTCTGGGATGGCTGGAGAATATTGAGAAACCATTGGTTCCACATATTTCTGATATAGCTTCCTTAAAATAAAGGGAAAATAAAGGAAATAAGCGTTCTCTAGTAAGTTCCTTTTCCTTTAAACTCACATGTTATCCAGAAACCATAGTTTTTCCTGGAATTTTAAGATTTCAACATCTCAAAAAGTATTCTCTGTTCCGAAGGCTCGGCTAAACAGGAAAGAAAACAAATTTTAAAAATGAGAGGCCAAAATTAAAGTATAGGAAGCATATAATAATATCATGCTGCTGCTGCTGCTAAGTCACTTCAGTCGTGTCCGACTCTGTGTGACTCCATAGACGGCAGCCCACCAGGCTCCCCGTCCCTGGGATTCTCCAGGCAGGAACACTGGAGTGGGTTGCCATTTCCTTCTCCAGTGCATGAAAGGGAAAAGAGAAGGGGAAGTCGCTCAGTCATGTCCGACTCTTTGCAACCCCATGGACTGCAGCCTACCAGGCTCCTCCACCCATGGGATTTCCCAGGCAAGAGTACTGGAGTGGGGTGCCATTGCCTTCTCCATAATAGCATCATAGTATGTCAAAATTAAACTGAAAAAATGAAGTTTGGCTCAGTTTCTACAAATAACTGCACTTGCTTCTAACACTATATTACTAAATGAGTACGTTTCACTCTGATTCAATTCTTCTTTCTAGAAAGATGTACACATGAGTGGAAGAAGATTTAAAATAAGATATTAAAGGTGTGAAAGTGAGAGATTCAAATTCCTTGTTCCCACAGCAACTGCACAAGACACATTTGCACTACACAGGCCACTCCTGAGAAAAGAATCTGGTTTTTGCCACTTACTAATCCCTAGGAAAACACAAGGTAAATACACCAATAAAATCACAACTAAACTACATTACAATTTGAGACCAACAGGTTATAGTTGCCTAGGTAATAAAAAATCTTGTATTTCTCATGGGAAACTGGCAGTAATAGCTTTATGTATTTATTATTCATATTATGCAACAGAGTAAAAAGGTCCCCCCCAATAAGATGCACTTGAAAGTATGTGATCTGTGATGCAATCTGAATAATGTCTTTTGTATAAAATGCTACTACTGGGTTTTTGGAAAAGAGATGAGCCTCTAAATCTTTAAGAAAGACCAAAGTCTTTATAAACAAATGAATAACATTTCAAAGAGGAAACTCATGCACAAAATAAAGGATAGCTACTGAGAAACAAGGTTCTGACATCAGTTCTAGGCAGGAATCAGAGAATTTTGCCCAACTTTTGCTGAAAATTCTTGGTGTTTACCAGGAAAAGCAGAATATAATTCAAAAGAAATAAAATGGAACCTTCATGAGAGGAGGAACCTAGATCTGAGTCTAATGCCTAAGAGGTGTTCAATAAATAGAGGAACCTAGACCTGAGTCTAATGCCTAAGAGGTGTCCAATAAATATCTGTGAAATAACTGAAAGAATACACTTCTCAAAGAATCATGAAGAGGGACTCTTCAAAAGATCAGACATATATTCTAAAGCACTTTAATAAGACTTGTCCTCTAAGTTGAACAAAGTTAAACAGTATTATTCTTTTTTCCTGGCCATATACACAACCTGTGCTTTCTGAGTCCTCATGTATACAAGGAGTTTCTGTTCACTCTGTAACCTGAGTGAAGCGTGCACAGCTGCTTGACTTACCAAGTTAAGAGATAAAAGCCAAAACAGGGTGAACTTCAAAATGTGCCTTAAGCTCCATAGAGCTGGTAGTAAAAGCTGATATTCTCTGTACCACTACACATAATCCTAAAGTTTTCTTAAAATATATAAAGTCTTTTTTTTTTTTCTTCATAAGAAACGCTACTAAGAGCCAAAGCAAAATTTTCAGAACAGAATGGCATTAGAGGAAAGCAATGAGGGCCATCAGGGAATGCTCTTGGGTTCCCATGGTGACATTTGTTTCTGATTATATATATAAAAACATTAAATACTTTCCTCCTGGAGTCTAAAGTCTTTTAAGAAAGGAAATAAATCAGATTCATTTTCTTTCTAATTTGTGATATCCAAAGGCATATTTCCTGGTTTCTGCAGCCCTGACTACCAAAGCCAGGAAACAGGTCTTAGGTTCCTGCCTATTTTAATTCCCTTCTCTGGGCCTAAAGACATTTTAATAGAAGAATCAAATAACTCATTCTTCTCCATACCTAGGCATATTTACTTTCCATTGAAAGATACTCTGCTATTATATCTATACAATAGTCTGTATTTTCTCAAAGTTCAGATAAGAGATACACAAAATTTGATATGGGATTTAAGTGCCCTGGCTTCCCCTTAACAAAATGGATAGGGGAGTCTAATGTGTATTTTTCAACCACACCAAGCAATTAACTCAGTTCTGAAACTACCTATCTAGAGACGAGATCACAGATCTCAGAGGCCAAGGACTCAGTTCCACAAAACTGCCGCCCGCCTCTTCCCCTCCGTCCAACTCCACCTCACCCCACACACTTCAGAGGTCAATTGCAAGTTCAGATTGTAACTTGTGCTGCTATTAATACCAGCCAGCTATATAGTGAGGTTTCCCTTGATCACCCTCTTTGGGTTCCATTAGTTTGCTAGAGCTGCTCACAGAACTCAGGGAAGCATTTACTTAACCATTTTATTACAAAAGATAGTACAAAGGATATGGGTAAACAGTCAGATGAAGAGATACCCAGGGCAAGGTGTGTGGGACAGGATGCAGAGCTTCCATGACCCCTCTAAGCTGCCCTTCTCCCTCCATTTCCACCTGTTCACCAACTTGGAAGTTCTCTACACCCCTGTCCTTTGTGTTTCTACAGAGGTTTCAGTATGTAGGCAAGGCTGATTAAACTCTTGAGCTTTGGTGATCGACTCAACCTCAGTCCCGCTGCCCTCCCAGGAAATCAGGGGGTGGGACTGAAAGTTCCAATCCTCTAATCACAAGATTGGTTCTTCTGGGAATAGGACCCATCCTTAAGTTTCATAGAGACTACCAAAAAGTTACCTCATTAACATAACAAAAGACATCTTTATCCTTCTCACCACTTGGGAAGCTTCAAGGTTATAAGAGCTCTGTGCCAGGAATGGGGACAAAGGCAAAAAAAAAAAATATATATATATATATATAATTCTTATTATAAGTCATAACACCACAAGTAGAAAGAAAAAGAATTATAAACTAAATGTATCCCCCACACTGAGAATGACATATTCTTACCCATTTATAGAAACATACACAAAAGCAGACACACTACCTATGCTCCCAAGGCTTTGACAACCAACACACATCAGGCAAGCACTCAACAGAGAGATACCTTCAGACCTTCGGAGAGACACAGAAAGGAGGCAAAAGGAACGAAATAGACATGGAATGTGTATTACTTGCAAGGATGAACATCTACTCAGGACAGGCAGCCAGCAGCGTACCCAGGCACACCAGAAGTGCCAGGCAAACCCAGAGGGGTCTCGCTGGAGTGTGTGTGTGTGTGTTTCCCTCTCTCTCTCACACACACAACACACGCTCTCCTCTCTCCCTCACAAACGCATACATCCTGTCTTTCACAGTCTCTCTCTCACAGTCCCTAACAGGCTCTCACACACAGTCTCTCCCATGCACACACCATCTCTTACACACAGTCTCTCACGGTTGTTGTACTGCACTCATACACAAAATTTCTCTCGCATAGTCTCTCACACAGTCTCATACACAGCTCCTCTCTCTCATACACAGTGTCACACGCACATATAGTCTCTTAACGTACAGTGTCACACAGACTCCCTCTCCTGTCGCACGCGCGCGCGCGCCCCTTGGCCCCGCCCCTCCGTGGCCCCGCCCCCGCTCGGGCTCCGCCTCCGTTCGGGCTCCGCCCCGGCGGCTGGGGGCGGGGCGAGCCCGTGACTCGAGGGGCCGAGCCTGGCGGGTACTTGTGCCGCCCCAGCCGGCGGGGCGCGCTCTGGCGGCGCCTGTCAGTGGCAAGCGCGGACGACCCTACGGCGGCCCTCGGGCATTGGGTCGCTGCCTCCGGCTTGGCGGCCGTCCCGGGCGGCAGAAGTTGGCGGCGGAATGTGCTCGGCCGGGCAGCTGCTAGGCGGCGGCGGAGGAGGAGGCAGCGGCGGGGAGCGCGACGAAGACCGGGACGCGCTGGCGGAGCGAGCAGCGGCGGCGACCGGGCAGGAGTCCGGGGCGAGCCCGCGGCGGCGCGGGCGGCGGCCGCAGGAGGAGAGCGAGCAGGTGAGCCGAGCGGGGCGGCGTGGTCTGGCCGGTTTCCCGAGCCCCACGCGGCGGCGGAGGGAAGTGGTCCGGCGGGAGGGCGGCGCCCGGGCTGTGTGCTCGGCTTGGGGAGCTGGGCTCCGTGGCGTTCGGGGAAGCCGAACAGTTGACCCGAGAGCAGTTGACGGCGCGCTTGGGGCGGGCCGCGGGGTCGCGTGCCGAGGGCCGACCCGGAGTCGCGTGCCTGGCTGGGTGAGCGCCGCCCTTTCCCACCCGCCTGGCGGAGAGGATTCTCAGGCCAGAGCCCAGGGCTCTGGGGAAGTGCCCTCCATAACGGTCACTTATCTGAAAGCCTTCCATGTAAACACTCTTCCACTTGGGATCGGTTCCCCGGGGCTGTGTTTTAGGGGCCAGCGACTCCCCTCCCGCCTTCCATCTTGGCATTTCTGAACACACCTAGCGCCTCTGTACGGTGTAGGTGTATTTCTGTAGCCATGCAGTCAGTATCTGAAGGCATGTGTAGGAACGAGTATTACAATGGATGTCTTGACGGGGACTCTCCCAGAGCAAGTTTTTCACAGGAACAGAAAGGAGATCTAAACTTCATTGAAAAACCGAAAAAGCCGGAAAATTGCTTTCAGTTGCTACCAAAGGGGGAAAAAGCATGAGTCCAGCCATAATAAAGGAAAGAGAAGTTGGGCAATTTTTGAAACTCTGAATTTGCTTTCACTAAATAAAATATGGTGATAATAGGCATTATAGCATGTATCTTGACAATTAGGCACGACGTTTAATGAAAGAAATTGAATTATCCCACATAGTGGGATGAATTTTTACCATCAAGTACAGTAGACCTTCAAAAATACCCGAGATTGGCTTACCCTCAGAATCCCATCAAAACGCAAGAAATAAAATTATCGTTTGCCTTTATTACAGGGTATACTGTTGAGATCAATTGATAGCTGTCTCCTCTCATTATCCTTCAGCATCTTTTTGTCACAGTTCACAAACTCCAACATCACTAAATGCATTAATAGGTAATTTCTCTGCCTTGTATTTAGGAAACAGAAATAACCGTGTGGCAGGCACAAATATGCCTTAGCATTAGGTTTGTTCACCATGTGGAAGTGTAATTTTTCATTCTTTTGATGATATAGGAGATGGTAACTGAAGCATATAATTGGTAGCTATGAGATCTTCCTGACTAGTTTCCTGATGGTTTATCCCCATTAACTGTACCATGACTCAGTAGCTGAAGGACTGTTTCCTCTTACTTGAGTTGTTCAACTGGCAAAGTGAAGAAAACAGCAACAGAAATTCCCTCGGGCGGGGGAAATATATTTGAACTGAAGGTCCCAAAGTAATTTTCAAGTGGTTGTAAGGGTGTAAAATACTTCATCTAAGCTTTTGTGGATTTTTCATCAGCAGCAGCTGTGGTCTTAACAGAATTGCTTATTGTACACAAAAAGGGATGAAACAAAAAAAGAATGAAATATATACCCTAGAAAACAGATATACTTTGCATACCTGCCTCTATCGTTGTATGTCATGGAAATGTATTTCCCTATATTCCTGTGAAAACGTTATCATTTCATTTTTNTTTGTGGATTTTTCATCAGCAGCAGCTGTGGTCTTAACAGAATTGCTTATTGTACACAAAAAGGGATGAAACAAAAAAAGAATGAAATATATACCCTAGAAAACAGATATACTTTGCATACCTGCCTCTATCGTTGTATGTCATGGAAATGTATTTCCCTATATTCCTGTGAAAACGTTATCATTTCATTTTTATCACATGATTTATTTATGTACTCTAAGCCCACATACACAATACTTGAAAATTACACCTGAGATATGCATTCCCTCCTAATAATATATATGCACCAAAGAACTTCTCATAAGTAAGTCAAAAATAAACAAAGAGATTGATACAACCCAACCCATTGGTATAAGAAACAAGCTTTTGTGATAAATCACTTCTTGGTAATGAAAAGTGTTAGTCTTAGTTGTGTCCAGCTCTTTGCAACCCCATGGACTGTATCCTGCCAGGCTCCTCTGTCCATGGAATTATCCAGGCAAGAATACTAGAGTGGGTTGCTATTCCCTTCTCCAGAGGATCTTCCCAACCTAAGGATGGAAGTCTCCTGGTCTCCTACATTGCAGGTGGATTTTTTGCCATCTGAGCTATCAGGGAAGCAATAAATGTAGCTTTTTTTCAAGTGCTGAAAATGAGATTTATATGCACTGTCTTGTAATGACAGTAGAGACATAAAGATATTTGAGGAAGAGGTAAATGAAATTAACAACTGTAAAACATAACCTAAGGAGTTATTTTAATTTGCTTTTCTTTAGGCAGATAGTATGTGTGTTTGCTGCTTTAAGGACACATGAACTCCAAATTACAAATGGAGTACTTTTGAAAACTTGGTTTGTAAACTTGTTGTTAATATTTGGAACTTAGAGTGAACTTTTCCATAGAAACAATGTTAGGAACAAAACCAAAACTAATTAGCTGGAAATGAGACAGAGGCCATCTCCTTGCTGTCCTTTCTGCTTGACACACTCAATATTCCAGAATCTGAGTAGCCTCATGGATGTTAAGAGAGAATTATNTTCTTTTTTAAATCACTAGGATAATAAAATTTCTAGACTTTTAACGGTAATACTAGATGCCAAAATGCTTGGAACCATGTCAAAGTTTGTGTGTTTATAAATTAGAAATCTAGTATTCTATTGATACTAAGTTAACAAGTAGAATCAAAATGTCATTAATTTTTTAGCTAGGCAAAAATTCATAAATTTTCTATAATATGTATTATATGTAGTATATATAATATACATATATGTATGTATACAAAAGCTTTTCTACTATGCTTGATAAAGCCTTGAGAAAGAACAACAATAACCAAATAGAGGTGGTAGAATTGGAAAATATAAACTAAATGAAATAGGAGCACTGAATGTGAAATAGAAAAAGTGAAACAAACCAGATAAAAGTAAAAGATCATCATACAGTCCAGTTGTTTTTAAACATGGCTGCATTGAAAAAAAGCAACACCTGGGCATTTGTATTTTTCAAAAAATTCCAAGATAAATCTGATATGCATCTGGATTTTAAAAAGTGATTACAAGATTTTACAATTTGGGGGTTAAACAGAGTGATGTGGTAAGTGGAAGTGCATATATGCACATATTTTCATCCACTCAGCCAGTCTATATCTTTTGGTTGGTGCATTTAATCCATTGACATTTAAGATAATTATCAACATGTATGATTCTATTACCATTTTCTTGTTTTGAGTTTAGTTTGTATAGGTCTCTTCCTTCTCTGTGCTTCCTGCCTAGAAAAGTTCCTCTAGTGTTGGTTCTAAAGCTGGTTTGGTGGTGCTGAATTTTCTTAACTTTTGCTTGTCTGGAAAGCTTTTGAATTCTCCATCAAATCTGCAGGAGAGTCTTGATGGGCAGAGTATTCTTGGTTGTAGGTTCTTCCCTTCCATCACTTTAAATATATTGTGCCATTTCCTTCTGGTTTGTAGAGTTTTTGTTGAGAAATTAGCTGATAAGCCTATGGGAATTCCCTTGTATGTTATTTGTTGTTTTGCCCTTGTTGCCTTTAATATTTTATTTTTCTCTTTAATTTTTGTCATTTTGATTACGGTGTGTCTTGGTGTGTTCCTCTTTGGGTTCATCCTCCCTGATACTCTTTACACTTCCTGCACTTGGTTGACTATTATAAACGCATCCTCTTAAAGGATGCATCAAAGTCAGCTTGGGGCAGTATTCCTGAGTGTGCTGTGTTTCCAGCGTTGAGATGATTTTAGGTAGTAAACATAGGTATATTTTTAATTTTTGTAGTCATGCATTTATTTGAAAGATATTGTTTTTTTCTTTTATGATACTTATACAAACTTTTGTTTTTATATTTAGTTTCTTTAAAAAACAAAGCAACAACAAACAATATATAAATAACAATATGGGGTCATTCAGTCATGGTAAAAATTCTGAAAGTGGTTCAAGAATGACTGAAGTTTGAGAAATCCTCAGGTTATCTCCTGAAAAATACAAATTACTTGACAAATTTGTGGGTCACCTCTACACAAGGTGCCTTTTGGATCAATGCCATCATATGTGGTACCAAAACAAACAGCACTACTCTTTTTATCACCAAAGTCTGATTTTAGAAAACTGATAACCATTGTCATGGAACAATATAGTTGAGACAAATGCCCCTCTGTCATTTTTTCTCTCATTATGTGAATATGAATAAAACAACTGACTTTGATATCAATATAGGCAGCAAGTGTTATCATAACATGGGGACAGGAGGGATGAAGATAGATTTTTCTTCTTTTTCTGGTGGAAACTCTTAGCACTGGGTTTTAATAAACATAACAGACAAAGAATCTGTTTTTAGATGAAGGGAGAAGCACACCCATTACTCATGCAACATATTTATACAGGAAATACCACCTTACTACTACTGCTATCTCCTTTCTTATAATGTACATTGCTTTGCTATAAGCAATGAATAATGTTAGTGAAAATTCCTGCCTAATATATTTGGCTTCATTTCAAAAAGGTTCTTCTGTCAACAACTATTGTGATATTGTCACTTAGTATAAGAAATATGTATTTGGTTCTTCATCCCTATTTCTGGCATAAAGTTCCCAAACCCGTGGAATCACCTAACTGTAGAATAATAAATGTGTCTTTGTTATGTTATTGAGATAACATTTGGAAAGCTCCTAAGGATGGAGGCCAGTTCCCAAAGGAACCAAACCCATGATTAAGGAGCTAGGACCCAGGCCCTCAGTCCCATCCCTGACCTCCCAGGAGGGGTCAGGGGCTAGAGGCTGAATCAATTGCCAAAGCTTTTTGATTTAATTATACATGCCTATGTAATGAAACCCCATAAAACCCCAAAAGGACAGGGTTCAGAGAGTTTCCAGGTTGGTGAACACATGAAGATTAAGGAGAGTGGTGCACATGGAGAAAGCAGGGAGGCCCTTTCCCCACGTCATGGAGATATACCTTCATGGATCTCAAAAACCAAAATCCAGGTCAATATGAATTCATTTGAAACCCTTGGTATCTAGTATGTTTCAGGATTCAGAATCTCTTTAGTTTTAAAAACGAAATCTAGTTTATGTACCATAAATAAAATAACATCCTTATGAGATCTCAGATAGTACTCTCTTATCAAACTTATTAATATTTCTGTTGTAAATAATAAGAATAATCACATCAGGTAAGATTTTTAAAAAGACTAAATACTTGCAGTCAGTCTAGGTCAGTCTTTGCTTACAAAGAGGTTCTGGTCAGGATACATTTTGGTTTTGGATTATAGAACTGTAAATATGACAGTACAGATTTATAGTAGTAGATATATGAATCAGGAGATGAACAAATTAGCAAGAAATCTTTTTAAGGTGATGTGATAGGCACTGTATGAATACAGTCTAAAAGAGGAAAGGCAGCAAAACAAATTAACACTGAATGCCAACAGTACAAAAGCATCATAGAACAGTATATAATTGTAAGGGGCCCTGAACTACCAAAACAGTTTTGGAAAAAAAAGAAAAAAAGTTGGAGGATTCATTCTGATTGCAAAACTTAATACAAAGCTACAATAATCAAAAGAATACAGAATAGGCATAAGGCTAGATACATGGACCAATAAAATAGAATTGAGGATCCAGAGTTAAATCTAAACATCTATGGTTAATGGTCAAGGTGATTCAATGGGGAAAGAATAGTCTCTTCAAGGAACGGTGCTGGAACAAAGGGAATTTCACATGCAAAAGAATGAAAATTGACTCCCACTTCACACCATACATAAACATTAACTAAAAAATGTAAAAACGATCTAAACATATGAGTGAGCTAAAACTATAAAACTCTTAGAGAAAAAAAAAATACAGTGTATTTTCCTGACCTCAGATTTGGCAATAAAGCTTTAAATTTGACACCAAAGGGGCTAGCAACAAAAGAAAAAAAGAGAGAGAGAGAAATTTAGCATCATCAAAATTAAAGAATATCCATGCATCAAAAGACATTTTCAAGAGAATGAAAAGACGACCTACATAATGGGAAAAAGATGCAAATCATATGTTCAGTTCAGTTCAATCGCTCAGTTGTGTCCGACTCTTTGCGACCACATGAATCGCAGCACGCCAGGCCTCCCTGTCCATCACCAACTCCCAGAGTTCAATCAGACTCACATCCATCAAGTCCGTGATGCCATGCAGCCATCTCATCCTCTGTCGTCCCCTTCTACTCCTGCCCCCAATCCCTCCCAGCATCAGAGTCTTTTCCAATGAGTCAACACTTCGCACGAGGTGACCAAAGTATTGGAGTTTCAGCTTTAGCATCAGTCCTTCCAAAGAAATCCCAGGGCTGATCTCCTTCAGAATGGATTGGCTGGATCTCCTTGCAGTCCAAGGGACTCTCAAGAGTCTTCTCCAACACCACAGTTCAAAAGCATCAATTCTTCGGCGCTCAGCCTTCTTCACAGTCCAACTCTCACATCCATACATGACTACTGGAAAAACCATAGCCTTGACTAGANTTCTTCACAGTCCAACTCTCACATCCATACATGACCACTGGAAAAACCATAGCCTTGACTAGATGGATTTATTATAAGATATTAATGCCATATTTCACATTGCTTTTAATTATTTTCCCTGCTTGCTATTTGCTTTATAATTATGATGTTTTTGATTTAGAAATGCTTTAAATTTTTATTAGCCAAAGGAATACTTTTGGAAATTTAATACACACATCTTACACCCTCACACATGCCCACACGCACACACATATATTTTTATATATTTCTTTAGAACATTCTTTCTAATCCTACAGTTAATTAAAATATCTACTAATGTTTCCTTTATGTGTTTATAATTTTATTTTTATTTTTTTACTCTCTGTATTTAATCTCTTTACAATGACTTCATGTATTGTGTGAGATATGGAGCTAATCTTTTTTTCCCCCTAATCACTGAGTAATCCACTTTATCTTTGGGTTCACAATCCTTTATAGTAGTTATAAATACTGAAATAAGCTTTTACATTTTTCTGTTGGCATTCTGAAAGGGATTTCTTTTTCCATATCACATTTTTGCTGCTGGTTTTTAGCTATTGGTTTTTATATATTAGTTTTAAACTAGCTACCATTCTGAATTCTTTTATTAATTCACTTTTTAAGAGAGTGTTCAGAGGATGAAGCCTTTTTTATATTATTTATTTATTTGGCTGCTCTGGGTCTTAGCTGTGGTGTGTGGGTCTTCTGGCTTCATTGCAGCACGTGGGTCCTTCAGTTGCGGCAGGTCAGCTCTTAGTTGCAGCGTGTGGCATCTGCCCAAGAGTCAAACCTGGGCCCCATGCATTGGGAGTGTGGAGTGTTGGCCATGGGATCATCAGAGAAGTCCCTATTAATTCTAACACTAATATATACTAATACCTCTTAGACTTCTAGGTATATAATCATCCATTCTATAGATAAGGTTGATTTTTATTTCTTTCAGATGGTAACGCTTTATTTCTGCTTCTTGCCTTTTTCAGTCCTGGAGCTTTCAGATAGTGCTGGCTTATAGATATTTAAATAAATAAATGAAGGAACATGCATAATAGCATTTTTCAAAGAATGTTCCACAAGATCATCTGTTTAAAAAAATAGTGGCAGCAGCAGAAAGCCTTATATCTGCTCTTTGATCTGTCATTAAAGATATGATTAGCAGTACATATTCTAGATCCAGAATACCTAGGTTTGAATCCTCACTCTGCTACTTACTAACTGTAACTTTGGGCAAGTTAATTGACCTATTTGGCCCTCAGTTTCTTCATCTGTCTAAAGGGGAAATCACCCTCACAAAATTGTTTTATATATATATATATATATATGCATGTATATATGTAATACATGTAGAATGTTAGATATTACTAACATTAGCTTTTGTAAGCGTTAGCTTTTGAACCTAATTTTCAACTAGAACCCTAACTAAAAAGAAATCTGAGAAATGTTATCTGTAAGTTTTGCACACTCCACAGTTAGAAAGCCACCCTAGGAAGAAGGAGGAATAGAACAGTGCTCCTCAGCTTTAATGTGCAAACAAAGCATCTCTTGTTAAATACAGGTTACGATTTCGTTGTTCTGAGGTGAGGCCTGAGACTCTGCATCTCTCACAAGCTCTTAAAGTGAGGCTGATGCTATGTCCATGGACCACACTTTGAGTGGCAGGGAGAAATAAGCATGCCAATCCACCATACTTTCCCTTCAACATAGTATCAGTAATAGAAATGTATGGAAGTTATTTTACTTTTTACTATTTCCCTAGAAGGGTATATTTGAACTCTAGGTAAAGTGTAAGAAGCCAACGAGCCTTGGTTCCCCAGGCCAAGTGATTTGCTCTCAGTCTTACAACTGTCTCGTACTAGAGCACACCAGAACCCAATTCTCCAAACTCCAGAGCCGGTTTTGTTTTTGTTTTCAGAAATAAGAGCCTTCACCCATGATGGAAGAACCGTCTGATAAATCTGCTGCCCCCCTTTAGATAGTGTAGTTCAAAAATAGATATCTGTTTGTACCCACTTCCTTTCACATCTTTTAAAAGCAGTCTGCAAACAATACTGTAGCAAGTTCCTTGAGTTTAGACGAACTTGGCCCTAAACGTAATCTAATTTCTTTCCAATGGGTTATCTAGTCACTAGAGTAACTCCCGGAATAATTTTGTATGTGGCAGATATATTTTGTTCATATCTGTCATTATTCAAGAATGGAACCTCTAAATCAATGGCTCTTAGGGCAGTTAGACTCACAAGGGACGGTTGGCAATGTCTCGAGACACGTTTGAATGTTAAGACTGAGGAGGTATAGTACTATTGGCATCTAATAAGAAGAGTCCAGGGATCCTGCTGAACAGCCTATAATACACAGAACAGTCGCCTACAGCAAAGCATTGTCTGACCCAAAATGTCACTAGTGCTCAAGTTGAGAAACTCTGCTCAAAATGAATTAGGGTTACAGTGATTTGAATTGTTGAAAATGCTCTACTGATAGATACTCCAGTGGATACATAATAATTGTTTATTTTCTTGACACCTACATTCCAAACACGTAGTCTCCCAACAGATCTTTTCTTGCATCTTTTCTTCAAGCAACTCCTTATATGCAACTTTCTCCAGTTTTCTTTCCCTCTCTGTTAGAGAGTGGAGGGAACAAAAGGTGCCCACCAAACTAAGAAGGTATCTGTAGAAACTGAAAAAAACAAGGCAGGCAGTTCCATGTAATCAGTGGATCACTATATTATAGAGTAACTTGCTCACAGAGTGAGATTGAGGAGACAAGAATATGGGAGCATTTGCAGCTGCACTCCACACTGCCAAGGGGCCACTGAGACAATTTTACAGTTAACCTAGGGTATGGGGGTACATGCTTGGAAACAGGAAGTGCCTTCCTAAGTCAATATTTATGAATAGATAACTAGTCTTGTGGACACAGGGAATAAGTCAGTGAAGGTTTTCATCATTGTTTGGAGACTACAGAGCAAGAGGCCAACCTGGCCCTAACGATTATTAAACAATGCTGATTAGCTCCAAAGCCCTTGACAACAGGGAAATGACTTACTGCACAGTACAGTCCTGGGTGGGGTCAACAGAACAGGAGGAACCCTGTGGGCCCAAAATGGAGTCAGTTATGCTAACAGCCACATACTCTCATGTTCTTTTTCTGCCCGTCTCTGCTACTACCCATCTCTTTTTCATCTCTCCTTACTGAGTGTCGCATTCTCCCGTTGTTTTTTATTCTTCCTCACCTCCCATCTTAGCCGCTTTCTCTTCATTTCCATACACCTTCTCCACCCCACTGCCTCCTTTCTTCTATAGAAGCTGACGTTGCAGAGCAATGGAAAAGGTATTGGAGTGTGACTGTTCTAAGTTTGAGTCTTGGCTTTACTGCTTTATTGGTCTTGTCATCCTAATAACTTAATCCCTCAGAGACTCAGTTTCCTCATGTGATGGGTATAATTCTATCTACTTAAAGTTCTTATGAGGGTTCAGGAACATTTTGTGTTATGAAAGACCTACCATATAGTAGGCCCTCAATGAATATTAGCTACCTGTTTTACCCTCATCTTCTCTCTCATTTTTTTTCTATGGTTCCCTTCGTTTTCTTCTTAACTAACCACATCATAAAACTGTATTTTTAGTCTCTGCAATTTTCAGATTTATAGATAAGTATTATTTATTGAATAAAGTATTAAGATTTCCTAATCTGAAAATCAGATAAGTATTTCATATTTCTTTTTCCTTAAAGCAGATTATGTTGCTTTTTGTATAGATCTCTAGTTTGATTTTTTTTTTTCTTTTCTTGTTGTGGATCACTGATCCTTGATAGGAAAAATACCAACCTTCCTCTGTTCATGTTATTCTCAATTTACTGGTCAGGAGAAGTGGCAAAGCAAGGCTAAACAGAAAAAGCAAAAGTAGTACTATGATATTAACCTTGCACTAAGAGACCTAAGTAGAAACTATATCTTTTTTTCACATTTCCTTTAAGCCTTAGCCACACTATCTTTAATTTCTGTGATCTCTGGAGTCATAGTCTTATCTTGCAGTAACAGCCACATATCTTCAAGAAACTTTGAGTCTCTACTAGTCATGTTTTGGTTCCTTAAGAGTGTGGTATATCTGTGTGTGTGTATGTGTGTGTTTAGGGGAATTAACAAGATAATCAAAGGGTAGTTTCATTTGGACAGAGAAACTGAATTTCTAATTAAGTTAATGCAAAAGATACTTTCTGTCTTCTGATCTAATTTTTCCCGCATCCAGGGGGATTTTTTCTGTTGTTTTTTGTTTTTCTATTTAACGTCATTGGCAGCTATGCCTTGTCTTGGCTTAGGAAGAGGAAATGGTTGGCTTTATTTGTTGCTGCTGTTTTCTTCTGACAAGAACTAGAGCTTATCTGATCAAAGGGAACGCATGGTCCAAATGTTTTGAACTTTATGGAAAACGAAGGATAAAATTATTATTAATATTTTATATCAAACACAGTGTTAAGAAAATTAAGTTTCCATTTGTGGTTTTTACTATATTCATTAGATATAACTTTTTCTAACATTGGTGAGATTTTTTTTTAATTCCCTCTTCCAATTAATCAAAAAAAATTTATTTTTGTCTTTTATCCTCTTCATCAAAATTTTGCTGGGATGTGTGCACACCACCTACAGAGGCAGGGAATTTAAGGTTGATTTCCCTTGGCTGGCAAATTTCATCAGTTTGATTGAATTCAGAATTCCTTATTCCATGGTTTTCAGAGATAATAAAATCTAACAGAAGCTGTTGTCATGCCACAAATTGAGAATTAAGAAAAAAGTCACTTTTAAGGAAAAACGTTTTATTTTGGCTTCTTTAAATAAGCAAACTATCCATCTGTGGTAGCAGCCAGCATACTTCCCTATATGTACAAGGTACTCAATAATGTCACCAGAAACTTCATTTCTTTAAAAAAAAAAAAAATTTGATTTTAGGAAAAGTACAAAAGGTAGAAGTTTTTAACCTGCAGCTTGAATCAGTCATACGCTTCACTTCATGGCCTGTTATTATCTATTGATAGTTCATTCACAGCATTAACTTTATTGATTTATTTTTATTTAATTTAATTAATTTACTTCCTCATTGCAGAAATGTTCTACTGCAGTAGGCAACTCTTTTAATACACTTGGTAGATATGGCTGAAATTGTGTGTATATTTTTTAATACTTGGTTTCATTTGTCTAAGTTTGTAACTATGGTTTTAAATACTGAATTCTATTGGTTAAAATGACAATGAAAGCAAATTTTAGTATTTTTCCATTTATAATAATTTCAAAAACTGATTCAAGAACTAGCTGATATTCTCAATGATTTGTATCCATCCTCCCAAATGAATACAAAAAAAAGTTTTTCTCCTTTATTGGTTATATGTAGTTTAGTGTAAGATAAATGTAAATAAATGTTAAAACTTTGCATTTAATTTAAAAGTGACAAATTATAAATATAATAATAAACATGTTATAAATTATATAGGCTGCAGCTAAGTGAAGCTTTATATACTTAGTAAAATTTTATATTTAACATATTGTTTTTGTACAGTTTGTAGGCAATAAAACCTGCAGCGACATTTAGTATCCAATAAGGAGGAAAACATGTCCAGCCTCATTGGAAATAAAAGAAATGCAAATTAAAACTATTAGGGACAATATTTAACCTATCAAGTTGATAATTTTAAAAACGAACAATGTGGATTTAAAGAAATAGTTTATGAAATAACAATACACTGAAGTTGGAAGTAAAATTGATTTGGTCTTTCTGGAAGGAAATCTGGTATGAAACCTCACGGGTTTGATCTACTACTGTTGCCTCCCACTTTAAAGCTGTAAACACTGCAGAACAGGGAGGCTAAGTAATACATTGAAAGTATCACAGCTAATACATTGCAGAGTTGAGATTCAAACCCATGCTAAATAACTATCAAGCTAGTGTTGGTTCATGAAATTGATGTAGTGAATTGTGAACAGAATAGGATAGGACAGAAATCATTAGAATGCTTCACATGTGGCATGAATGTCATTTTGTGGAACTTTAGTTTATATATATTGGGTCAAGAAATAAAATATATCTCTTATTGTGGATCACAGCCAAAATCACTGTACTAGCCCAGACACCTCAGTTCTGTCTCAAAGCCTCTGCTTGGGTTCTTTTCCCCAGATATTCCTTTGGCAAATCTTCATATCATTGGCTTAACTATAACCTCTCTGAGATTCCAGCTCTGCCTAATGTATAGAAATAACCTCCAGTCCAACCCATCTTCCTCTCTGCCGTTACTCTGTTTTATAGCCCTCACATTGCTTGAGATTATTTTATTTGTTTGTTAATATATCTATTCTCTGCAACTTCCCACTCTCCCCTTCACAGGCTCACACAGAAAACATCATCTCCATGAGAGGAGAAATTGCATATGGCAAATGCTTCAGACAATTATTTTGGCATGTGTGAGGTAGTATAAAGTCTATAAAATTTTCTATCTAAAATGATACTGCTGGTATAAATGCAGTTGATGTTTTTGTTGAAGCAATGTGGCTTCCCAGGTGAAACTTTCATAACGAAAAATTAGTTTTGGAGAGAGAACTTTTTGTATTACAGGAACATACTCTATTGTCACAATCAATAGAAAGGAAATGAATGATGTAGCTGTGCATTGAGCTAAGTTCAGTTCAGCCACTCAGTTGTGTCCAACTCTTTGTGACCCCATGGATTGCAGCATGCCAGGCCTCCCTGTCCATCACCAACTCCCAGAGTTTACTCAAACTCGTCCATTGAGTCGGTGATGCCATCCAACCATCTCATCCTCTGTTGTCTCCTTCTCTTCCCACCTTCAATCTTTCCCAGCATCAGGGTCTTTTCCGACGAGTCAGTTCTTCGCATCAGGCATCCAAAGTATTGGAGTTTCAGCTTCAGCATCAGTCCTTCCAATGAATATTCAGGACTGATTGCTTTTAGGATGGACTGATTGGATCTCCTTGCTGTCCAAGGGACTCTCAAGAGTCTTCTCCAACACCACAGTTCAAAAGCATCAATTCTTTGGCGCATTGAGCTAAAGATCCTTGTAAAACATTTGCAAGAATTTAGGCAAAGATTATGTTCCTTGATGTGCTGTATTTAAAAACCACAGTATCAAGAAGGTGAAATTTAATAAACAGGATCTTGGAATACTAACTAGCATTAATTTATGTAAGTGGTCAGAACTTGCTATTTTGTTTTTCATTTTTCTTGAACTAAACAGAGGAAAGACAGTAAATGAAATGCGTAACTAACATAGGTTAAAATTCAGATCAACCATTTCAATAATAGCAAAATTAAAGGATAATTTTCAGAAAGAGGTATTATAATGCTCATTAAATATAAAATGAACACGTTAAGGGGTTTATTTAGCTCATCAGTAGTGAGCGAACCAGACAAATGTGAAAACTGCTTCAATGGAGAAATCAGTCAGAAATGTATATAGAAAAAGGTATGTTGAATTTACAAATGGCCGAGAGACTGGCTTTTTCCATGGGTGGGGTAGGAAGACAGTTGAACCTCTAATGGAACAGAATTTGTCTGTCTATTAATAAGAAATATTTGCATTGCTGTTGGTTATTTATAATTTACCAACTTGTAAAATATCTTGAAAGTCATAAAGACTAAACATTCTTTTAAATGATGCACAGTTTTCCATGGAGAGACCCATAATTTTTTTACTTATTCTTAATTTTCTTATAGTATAAAAAAAGTAATTTCTAAAATGTGCTACACAGAGTAGATTAATTTGTGTATTGTGAGGGCACTTGAACTTTTCCTTTACAATGTTCTTGTGCTGCTATAAAAGATTAATTCTATTCTAGTCTTCCATGGTAGTACTGTATAATATACATTCAGAGTACATGTGGAAATGCATGATTTATATACATGTGAAAAGCAAAGATTGATTTATATTTGAAGTT
>SJYS01013172.1:1584041-1594077 GCA_006410695.1 Philantomba maxwellii | reverse complement strand
GGTTGCCACTTCCTCCTCCAGGGGATCTTCCTGACCCAGAGATCGAATCCGCGTCTCCGCGTCTCCTGTATTGCAAGTGGAGTCTTTACGGCTGAGCCACTGGGGATCTCAGTGTTAAGGTCGAGCAAGGTAGACACAGAAAGAATTCTTCCCAAATGCCTCCGGAGCATCCTTCTACCTGGTCTCTCACCAGCAGTTGGGTCAGAGGGGAAGCCGGGGCTAGGAGGGCCCAGAAACTGTTTCTTCAGGAATGTATGTCCCCAGATCCAGAGACCCGAAACTGCACTGAAGGCTGGCCCTCTGCCTCTGCCTCGGGAGAATTCTGTTTCTCCAGCTACAGGGTCGTGCCACCTCCAACCCAGCGGAAAGGCTAACTCACATCTCATCACAGGCTCTGCTCCCTGCTGACCACTCTCCATGCCTTTGCCTGCTGGTAACACAGAATCTCTACGTTTGATGTCTCTGTTCCCCGCCCCCCCAATCCATACATTAAATTCTAACCCCAAATGTGATGAGATTACTAGGTGTGACCTTAAAGAGTTGATTAGGTCATGAGGGTGGAGGGCTCCTAAGTGGGGCTTCTTATAAAAGGGACCCTGCCGAGCTCCTGAACCCCCTCTGCCCTGTGAGGACTTGGCATGATGGTGTCATGAGCCAGGACGTGGGTCCTCACCAGACAAGCCTGTGGGAGCCTGGGTCTTGGACTTCCAGCCTCCAGAACTGTGAGAGGTAAGTGTGTATATCTAGTCTATTGCATTCTGTTACAGCTGCCCATAGGGGCTTCCCTGGTGGCTCAGATGGTAAAGAATCTGCCTGCAATGCAGGAGACCTGGCTTCCACCCCTGGGTCGAGAAGATCCCCTGGAGAAGGGCATGGCTACCCACTCCAGTATTCTTGCCTGGAAAATCCCATGCACAGAGGAGCCTGGTGGGCTACAGTCCATAGGGTCACAAAGAGTCAGACACAACTGAGCGATTGATGCTATACAGCCACAAAAGAGATCAAGACAGTTTCCAGGGACACGTGCGCGCACACACACATGCACACGCACACTCGCACACCCACCCCTGGGCTCTGCTGCGCCCTCTGCTGGTGGACCCTTCCTCACTCACACTTGCTCTTGTTGCCCCCGCAGCCCCACGACCACTGCAGGACCGGGCCTCTGCTGCAGAACCACCCTCTCCTGGAAACCCTTCCCACGCCCCCCACCCCGCAGCTCTGTCTCCCCCGTGGGGGAGGGGCCTTATAGAGAACAGAGTGGGACAGGAGAGGATCTTCCGCGGACCTGTGAGTAGACTTCCCTCTGCAGACAGCCCTTCATTTTTCACTTCCTTTCTATTTGTGGCAAGTAGGACTAGTTCTCCTTTTTACAATCAACTTACTTTTTTGGCTTTTAAGGAAAAAATGGTAAGCAAGTCGTAGCACAGATGACGCTGGGCAAGCAGACGTCCTCCGGGTGGTAGGAGAGTGGTGGGTTCAGGAGCACGGCCCGGGCTGTTCTGTGCTCACCTGCGTTTACAAGATTCCTCAGCTGCTCCTTGGTCTGGGGTCCTCCAGCCAAGGAGCTCCTGAGGGGGTGGGCATGACAGTGTATCCAGGACCTGCACACAGTGGGAGTGCTATGCACACTTACTGCCCTGAGCTGAGCCCGGGATGCTCTGGGACCCTCTGCAGGGCCCCGTGTGTGTGTCTGACTCAGGCCAGACACCACTTCCTCATCACCCGGTATCCTGGTGCTGAAGCTGAAGCTCCAATACTTTGGCCATCTGATGCGAAGAGCCGACTCATTGGAAAGGACCCTGATGCTGGGAAAGACTGAAGGCAGGAAGAGAAGGGGATGACAGAGGACGAGATGGTTGGATGGCAACACCAACTCAATGCACATGGATTTGAACAAACTCCGGGAGATGGTGAAGAACAGGGAAGCCTGATGTTCTGCACTTCTTGGAGTCTCAAGGAGTCAGATATGGCTTAGCGAGTTAGCAACAGGTCCTTAGGGACAGCGAGGCAGGCATGAGGCATGGGTGTGTGCCCGCATCCTGGTGTGGCCCTGCCTCTGGGCCCGAAAGTTAAGAGAGTGTCTCGGTGGACGTGTTTGCGAGCCCAGGCTTGCTCTCTTCCTTGAGCAGAGCTGGAGAGTGGGCCTTCCATGACGCTGAGTCACAGGAGTTCTGTGCAGGTTCAAGGAAGTATTAACTGAGGTGCGCCCTGTCCCCACGTCACTTAGCTGTACCCTGGCCCGGGGCATCAGTGGATCCTCAAGCCAGGGATGCCAGCTTCGGTCACCAAGAGCCCACCTTGTGTGTGTCTCCTGCAGCACTCAAAATTGAGGCCGAGTCACCCCAGGTGCTCACTCAGTCCCTCACACTCAACAGCCATCTACCCAGCTCCGACTCTACTGATAACAGCAGCTGACAGTTATTACACCCCACCCTCCTCCAGGCCATACGTGAAATGCTTCCACATGGCTACCTGCAACGATAGGCTGTACTTAAATGAGATAATACATGAGCTCAATAGAGCTTGCCTTTTTGTATTATTGTTGCTTTCATCTTGCTCTTATGAGCCCTGAGGGCAGGTTCTGCAGATAAGATGCATAAAGCCTCTCTCCCGGCCTGTGGAACAGTCCCAGATAATTTAAATTAGAGGACCAGGTAAGTCAGTCCAGGTAGATGCCCTCTAAGGGGAGAGAGCTTCTGTGAGTGCTACAGAGGTTGGGGGGATCAACTACTTGGGGGATGAAAAGAAACCTCACTGACTGAAATTTGACCCAGGCTGGGGTGGCACAAACCTTGACCCAGAGGGAGTGAGGCTCACAGGTCCTGGGCTAGGGTGTCTTCCGTTTAGGTGCCCTCTAGGGCCTGGCGTCCTTGGCCTTGAGAGTCCCTTGGACTGCAAGGAGATCCAACCAGTCCATTCTAAAGGAAATCAGTCCTGAATATTAACTGGAAGGACTGATGCTGAAGCTGGAACTCCAATACTTTGGCCACCTGATGGGAAGAACTGACTCACTGGGAAAGACCCTGATGCTGGGAAAGATTGCAGGCGGGAGGAGAAGGGGACGACAGATGAGATGGTTGGATGGCATCACTGACTCGATGGACATGAATTTGAACAAGCTCCAGGAGTTGGTGATGGACAGGAAGGCCTGATGTGCTCAGTGCATGGGGTCACAAAGAGTCGGACACGACTGAGCCACTGAACTGAACTGAACTGAACTGAGGGCCTGGGAAAGTTGTGTATGTCCAGGGCCTGGCTGGAGGCAGGCTGGAGGGGTGTGGGTCCTTGAGGTTAGCAGCGCCTGTCTGTTCAGAAGCACCCCGTTTGTCCTGGTCAACTGGGCATATGCCCGTGGGAGAGTGGTGAGCTGGGAGGTACATTCTGGGTGTGGTGGCCACTCCCAGCAGGCTGCCCTGGGCTCAGAGGAGCGCCCTGGCTGCCCTGCCGGCCTGCATCTCCATCCAGTCGTGGTGCTGGGGCACTGGGGCTTAAGGTGGCCATTGTGTTGACTGGGTAATGAGAATTACAGTTTCTACAAGGGCCTTTGTGCCACTAAGACCCAGAGACAGGGAGATCCAAGGAGCACTGGTCCCTGATAATAGAAGCCTGGAGCCTGGNCGTGGTGCTGGGGCACTGGGGCTTAAGGTGGCCATTGTGTTGACTGGGTAATGAGAATTACAGTTTCTACAAGGGCCTTTGTGCCACTAAGACCCAGAGACAGGGAGATCCAAGGAGCACTGGTCCCTGATAATAGAAGCCTGGAGCCTGGGCTGCAGGCCCAGCGACCCTGCCAACAAGTGAGGAGTGGGCACAAGAGCTTCGCCCATCCTGCCCACCCCATAGATGGGCCGTTGTCAAGACCAAATCCACGCAGGTGGCTCAGAGTCTGCGATCTGATGCTGCAGTGACTGGGCTCCATCTGAATGCTATTGCCTTTCTTTTCTTACTTCTCGGCTGCGTGAGCTCTTCATCGCGGTGCCCAGGCTTCTCTTGTTGTGGTCCACAGGCTCTAGAGTGCAAGGGCTCAGTAGTTGTGGCGTGTGGGCTTAGCTGCCCCCATGGCATGTGGGATCTTAGTTCCCTGACCAGGGATAGAACCTGTGTCCCCTTCATTACAAGGCAGATTCTTAAACACTGGATCACCTGGAAAGTCCTCTCCACTGCTTTCCTATCTGTGAGCTCTGGGAAAGTTACAGAGAAACCTTTAGGAGACTCAGTTTCCTCATCTGTAAAATGGGCTAACCATACCTGCTAACTCCCGGGTTACTGTTATGAGGATGACAAGCTCTTAGTGCAGCGGTGGGCGTGTTCTCAGTAAATTAAGTGTAATTGTGCACCTGTTTCATTTGTGAAATTCAAAACTCTGAAGACTTCCCCAATTCACCCCCCTTTTCCCTTAACTCACTTTCTAGATCCAGCTTCTTTTTCTCAGCCCATCATCTCTGGGGCCTCTGGGGTGAGCGTCCTAAAGCACAGATTTGGGCCCTGCTGCCCCCTTGGCTTGGGGGTCCTGGCCTTGCCCTCTGGCCCCGTGTCCACCCCTGCCCTTCATCTCACCTCCCTGCCCCATCCCAGGCACCCAGGCCCGGGGGGCGTCCCAGACCCCGGCCACTGCTCACACCGCTCCGCTTGCCTGAAGTGACGCCTCGTGTCCCACCTTCTCACCTCGATGGCCGCCTCTCGGCCTGCTGTCCCCGATTCCTCCGGGTGGTATGTCTCCTTCCTCTGGATACCCCTTGGCCTCTGGAGGCAGGGGTGTGGCTTTGCATGTGTATCTGGCCCCGTGGGCTTCCCAGGTGCAATGCAGAAGACGTGGATTTGATCCCTGGGTCAGGAAGATCCCCTGGAGTGGGAAATGGCCACCCACTCCAGTATTGTTGCCGAGAAATCCCCTGGACAGGGGAGACTGACGGGCTACAGTCCATGGGGTCACAGAGAGTCACATGACTGAGTGGCTGAGCTGCCAGAGCGCCCTGACTGGCAGCCTGGCCTGCCTTTCGTAGGCTGGCACTCACCCGGCCTCCTCCGTGGTGGCCGAGAAGGATCCTCTGATCAGGGTCAGGCTGCGAGGCTCCAGAGAGGAAGTGCTGCCTTTGAGGTCTGAACCGTCAGATGGCAGCAGCCAGGCCTGGAGCCGGGCCAGACTCCCGCCCTGCAGCCCACATCCTGCCCCGGGCTCTCCAGGCGGCCTGGGCGAGGATGCCGGCGGGAGCTCTGGGCTGCTGCTGTGCAGGAGACTCGGCGAGAAACCGGGGCGCAGAGGTGACCTGCTCGCTGCTCCGGAGGCTGTGAGTCTGAGACCAAGCTGTCAGCAGGCTGGCGCCTCCCCGAAGCCGCTCTCTGCGGCCACTTGCAGGTGGTGTCCTTCCATTCCGCACCCCTGATGCCTCTCTTTCTCTCCCTTTTCCATTTTAATATAAAGTTCTTTGCTTGGCGGTGCCAGGTCTTCACTGTGGTCTGTGGGATCTTTAGTTGCAGTATGCAGACTTCTATTATGGCATGTGGGATCTAGCTCCCTGACCAGGGATGGAACCTGGGCTCCTTGCATTGAGAGTGTGAAGTCTTAGTTACTGAACCACTGAGGAAGACCCCCTGAGGTCGCTTTGTGCGTCCAAATTTTTTCCTTTTATAAGGACACCAGTCAGATTGAGCGGGGTCCATCCTAATGGCCTCAATTTAACTTAATTATCCCTTGAAAGGCCCTATTTCCAATAACAGTCACATTCCAAGGTACTGGGTATTGGGGATTCAACACAAGAATTTGGGGGGACAAACTTCAGTGCATAACCGTGGGTCCCCAAAGGACAGCCAGAACGGCCTTGCCCAAAGATGGAGGGGCTGGGGAGGAGCAGATGCTCAGCGTAATTCCTGACTGCCTCTTCAGCCAGGGCCCCGGCTGAAAGCTGTGAGCACTCTGAGGGCAGAGACCGAAAGTGGCTCCTCTAAATAAGTTTAAAAGGAAGAAGCTGGGAGAATCCCAGAATTTCCCGAAGAGAATAAGGTACTTTAGAGGTTACTGTCGCTGTTTAGTGGCTAAGTTGTGCACCTCTTTGCAACCCCGTGGACTGCAGTATGCCAGACTTCCCTGTCCTCCACCGTCTCCCAGAGTTTGCTTAAGTTCATGTCCATTGAGTTGTTGATACTTTCTAAGCAGCTCATCCTCTGCTGCTAATCCCACCATGACAATAACGCTGCTCCCATTTACGAGCACTGACTCCAACTTCATGGTCCCACTTCTTTCCTCACCATTTTTATGTTTTCCTCTGCATTTCTGAGCTCTTGGAGCATGTTGACAACCCGGTTTTAAGGTCTTTCTCTGCTGTTAACAATGACATCATTGCTGTCATTTCTGTGTTTGTTTCTACTGATGGGTTTTGTTTCCCTGGTTACAGGTCATGTTTTCCTGTATCTTTGCATGTCTGGTCATTTTTGGTTGAATGCCAGACATTGTGAACTTTATATCGTTGGGTGCTGGATTTTATTGTATTCTTTTAAATAGCACTGGATTTTGTGTGGTATACTGTTACGTTACTTGGGCTCAGCTTCATTCGTCTAAGCTTGCTTTTCGGCGTTATAATTTACTAGAGCAGCCTTTGGTCTAGGTCTAATGTAGTCCCACCGTGAAGGTGAGATCCTTAGGAGGTCTCTACTTGTTCCACTCTATATTATGAGGTCTGTCCAATGTGGCTGAAGGTAACACCAACTCCCCTGTGAGCTCTGGGAGTTATTTGGGGCCTGCTTTTTCCTGGTGTTCTTTCCACAGCCAGATTCATAGAGTTTCAGTCTTCACGTGCATAGTACTCAGAGACTCAGTGGAGCCCTTCTGCAGATCTCCGGAATTCCCTCTCAGTGTGGCCAGCTCCCTTCTCCTGGGCCCCATAACCTGCAAGTCCTAGCAGGCTTGGCATCTCTGAACTCTAGCATCTGTTTTCAGTGAGTGAGACCCCAGGCTTAACTTAGTTCCCCTTCCTGTGCTGCAGCCCAGAAACTGCCTCCAGGAAGCCAGCTGGGCTGCGATAGGCTGCACCTCACTCGTTTCTCTTCTTCAGGGTCACAGCCTTGCAGTGCCTCGTGTCTGTACTGAAAACCACCGCTTTATCTGGATCCCCTCCCAGTGGAAGCTCTGCACTCTTATCATCTCATTAAATCTCCCAGATGCTCTAGAAGTTAGACTACTTTTAACATGAAGAAACTTGGAACACCCAGGTAACTTTCCCAGAGTCAGACAGTTGCCAAGATGGTCATGTGTCTGCCTGACTCTGTGCACACTACCGTGTGCCGACTGGACCCTGAGGGAGTCCAGCCTCCAGGAGCAAGAACTCGACTGTCTCGGGCCTTGCCACCTGCACCCAGGGCTCCCTCTGTTTCAGGATACTCCCCCTCCTGAAGAGATATCTGCAGAGACATCACTTTGCCAAAGCTGTGGGTTTTCCTGTAGTCATGTACTGCTGTGAGAGTTGCACCATAAAGAAAGCTGAGTGCTGAAAAATTGATGCTTTCAAACTGTGGTGTTGGAGGAGACCCTTGAGAGTCCCTTGGACTGCAAGGAGATCCAACCAGTCCATCCTAAAGGAAATCAGTCCTGAATATTCATTGGAAGAACTGATGATGAAGCTGAAGTTCCAATACTTTGGTCACTGATGGAAAGAATTGACTCAAAAGACCCTGATGCTGGGAAAGATTGAAGGCGGGAGGAGAAGGGGGTGACAGAGGATGAGATGACTGAATGGCATCATCGACTCAATGGACATGAATTTGAGCAAACTCCAGGAGACAGTGAAGGACAGGGAAGCCTGGCGTGCTGCAGTCCACGGGGTCACAAAGAGTCGGACGCGACCGAGTGACTACCCAATGACAGCCCCTTTCTGCAGGCGTCCCGGCCCGCAGCCCCAGAGCTTGTTTCTGTGTGTGCTCAGCGTGGGGAGGACTGCTTGGTCTGCATTTATATTCACAGGCACATCTGCCCACCAGGCACACAGGCTCTGCAGGCGGCATCTCTACCGAACAACCTATTTGCTCTACGGAGCTGGTTGAAGTTTAACATCAAGGGTCTGCCTTAATGATCTTCACGGAGAATGCTGAGCAGGGCACCTGGAGTGTAAAGCAGAGCCCAGGTGGCTGCAGCGAGGCCGGTCCAGGCAACTGTTTCATAAGCTGGTATTCACATCTCAAGCCCTTCCCGTCCCCTGCTTTAACTTTACTTATTAAGAAATTTCAAACATAAAGATGAAACACGCATAAACCTATCACCTAGACTGAACAATTTTGCTTCATCTTTTTTTTTTTTTGCTGTAGTATTTAAAAGTAAATGACACACTTCCAAATACTGCAGCATGCATCTCTAAAACATAAGGAGTTTCCCCCCAAAATCTATTTATTTTCGGCTGGGCTGGGTCTTCACTGCTGCCCTCGGGCTTTCTCTAGTTGTGGCGAGTGGGGCTCCTCTTTGTTGCCTTGTGGTGGCTTCTCTTGTTGCGGAGCTCGGGCTCCAGGGAGCACGGGCTGAGCAGCTTCAGTTCGCAGGCTCTAGAGCTCAGGCTCTGTAATTGTGGCCTTAGCTGACCTGAGGCAACGGTGATCTTCCCGGACCAGGTATTGAACTCACGTCCCCTGCATTGACAGGCGGATTCTTAACCACTGAACCACTAGGGAAATTCTAAGGATTTCTTTTGATATATTATCTATAATATATTATTATATAATAATAACTATTATTAATAGTTATATTAATAATAATAACTATTATTACACTTGGCAAAATAATTTAAAAATATTATGTACTATTGGTTCACAGTTAAAATTGTCTCTTGTCCTCAACAACTCTCAGAGTTGGTTTGCTAAGAGCAGTATCCAGGCAAGAAGCGCATTTCTTATATTTCTTAAATTTTTAAAAATCTAGAATAGTTCTTTCTCATTTTTTTTTTTTAATTATACTGACTTATTGGACTTCCCTGGTGGCTCAGATGGTAAAGAATCTGCCCAGAATTGTAGGAAACCCAGGTTCAGTCCCTGAGTAGGGAAAATCCTCTGGAGAAAAGAATGGCAATCCACTCCAGGATTCTTGCCTGGAGAATCCCATGGATGGACAGTGGAGTCTGGCGGGCTACAGTCCATGAGGTCACAAAGAGTCAGACTTGACTGAGTGACTAACACTCTCACTTTCATTGACACCAGACCACTGTCCTATAAAAGAGCCTTCCTTCTATGTCAATGTAACTATACAGGTTTTCCTCAANAATTGTAGGAAACCCAGGTTCAGTCCCTGAGTAGGGAAAATCCTCTGGAGAAAAGAATGGCAATCCACTCCAGGATTCTTGCCTGGAGAATCCCATGGATGGACAGTGGAGTCTGGCGGGCTACAGTCCATGAGGTCACAAAGAGTCAGACTTGACTGAGTGACTAACACTCTCACTTTCATTGACACCAGACCACTGTCCTATAAAAGAGCCTTCCTTCTATGTCAATGTAACTATACAGGTTTTCCTCAACTTGTAATAAGGTTACACCCTAATACATCCACTGTAAGTTGAAAATATCATTAAGTTGAAGATATATTTAACACACTAATCTACCAAACATCATCACTTAGCCAAGTCTATGTGAAACACACTTAGAATATATTTTTTAAAAAAGAAAAATCCTTGGCCCGACCATGAGGCACATGGGGTCTTAGTTCTGTGGCCAAGGGTTGAACGTGTGTCCCCTGCATTGGAATCATGGAATCTTAACCATTGGACCACCCGGGAAGTGTCCCCTGACTTTCATTTTTTTAATAGAGTATTTAAATTAGCCTATAGTGGGGCAAAGCAAACCCTGTTTCCTAAGAAGGTGTTGACCATTTTGTGTAATTGATTCTCCACTGTACTGAAGTAGAGAGCAGGATGGTTGGTTGTCTGGATACAGAACGATTGCATATTTACTGGTCATTTCCCCTCCTGACTGAGGGCTGACTGGGAGCTGTGGCTCCCACCTGCTGCCCAGCATCAGGAGATAGAGCTGTATTATTAGCCCAGGAAAAGATTCAATTCAGTTCAGT
>SJYS01013172.1:1478686-1495355 GCA_006410695.1 Philantomba maxwellii | reverse complement strand
GCTCTGTGTTCCCATCTGTTAAATGGGTGGATGGGCTGTAGTGTTTTTTTTTTTTTTCCCACCCTAACTAAGATCATGGCATCTGGTCCCATCACTTCATCACAAATAGATGGAAAAGTGGAAACAGTGGCAGATTTTATTTTCTTGGGCTCCAAAATCACTGTGGATGGTGACTGCAGCCATGAAATTAAAAGATGCTTACTCCTTGGAAGGAAAGCTGTGACAAACCTAGACAGCATATTAAAAAGCAGAGGCATAACTATGCTGTCAAAGGTCTACCTGGTCAAAGCTATGGTTTTTCCAGGAGTCATGTATGGATGTGAGAGTTGGACCATAAAGAAAACTGAACGCCGAAGAATTGATGTTTTTTAGTTGTGGTCTTGGAGAAGACTTTTGAGAGTTCCTTGGACAGCAAGATCAAACCAGTCAATCCTAAAGGGAATCAACCCTGAATATTCACTGGAAGGACTGATGCTGAAGCTGAAGCTCCAATACCTGCAGCCACCTGATGCGAAGAGCCGACTCAGTGGAAAAGACCCTGATGCTGGGAAAGACTGAAGGCAGGAAGAGAAGGGGACGACAGAGGATGAGATGGTTGGATGGCATCACTGAGTCAATGCATGTGATTTTGAGCAAACTTTGGGAGATAAGGAAGGATGGAAGCCTCGCGTGCTGCAGTCCTTGGGGTCTCCTAGAGTTGGACTCGACTAAATGGCTGAACCACAATAACCAATGTCAGAATAGTCAAGTAATTCTTTTGTTGTTGTTGTTTTTCCCTGAACAGGATTTAAATTTCACTGAATTCTTTTTCTGTACCAAATGAGGTGATCATATGATTGTTTACTATTTACTGTTGTTAATGTGGTAAATTGATAGATTGGTTTTTGGATGTTAAACCAGTCTTGCATTTCTGAAATTACCCCAGCTTGGGTTATTCTATGTAAGGAAGGTGAAATCCACTAGCCTGATGTTTTAGACTCTGGTGGACCTGAGGAATGCCTGGACCTGTTTGCCTGTCATGGATCCAGGCTGGATGTTGGAATTTTCAGGGAGCCCTCAGGAGGGCAAGGCTCAGAGAGTGCTGGGGTTGAGGAAGAGATCCTGCAGCTTTGGCATCCTGGCCCCTCATCCAGGCGGGCCTCTGGCTGCTCATGGATGGGCCGATTCTGAGCTGCTATAAACCCTGATGAGGGAACTGGGGAAAATTCCAGCTCCATCTCCTAGGACTGTTGGGAGAATTGAATTAGCTGAAGGTGTGGTGCTCTTGGGCTTCCCAGGGGGCTCAGGGAAGCTCTTAGCCCGCTGGCTAGCCCAGAGAATGTACTCACTGTCATTACCGTCATCATTGCCCTCACTACCATCACCATCAGCTTCATCATCATCACCGTCACCGCCACCTTCATCTGCCGTATCGTCACCATCAGTGTTATTAAAAGTCTCGATGTGAATAGAAGCCCTCCTCTCTGGTTTATGAGCCACAGTTCTTTCCTTCTGTTCCCAGGCAGCCTTTTTTTAGGTTGATCAGGAGACTGAGCAGAGGAGATGACTTTGGCTTTTCAACATCTCTGATGCATTTAAGCTGTGTGGAGCATGGACCAGGGTGCTCATTTTTTATTTTGGAAAAAAAGATCCATGTGCTTCCTCACTCGGTGCTGCTGCTGGTTCTTTGAGAGAAAAAAAACAAAAACAAAAACAAAATCCCTCCCCTTCCCCAAAAGAAAACAAACCTGTGTCCTCCTGAGAAAGGAGTTTCGACTTGGGTTCATCTCCACCTCCTTTTCCCATTTCGCTTTTCACACAAATAACAAGTTAAGCTGCTACGCTGGACTCTGGTCCAGGATTGAGAAATTCACGTGAAGGTCCATTTATACCCAGTGACACCTGTCTCAAGTCAGGCTATTAAAAAAGCTAAATGGCTTTGAGGAGGAGGAATCGATTAAACACCCACCTACCAGCCAGAGGGAGGTGATGGCCGCTCTCTCTGAAGCTGTGAATGGAGGCGCGATGACCCTGCTCTCTTGCGGGGGTTCCCGCATCTTAACAGACCAGGGAGATAAAGAAGACAAACGGCAGAAAGGCCACCTTCCCTGTGCTTGTGTTGCGTAAAGACATTTGAAAACCCAGATGCCATCCATCAGCAGTATCCTTCGTAAAGGAGAAGATGCTTCTGGGTCTGGTCTTTCTCGTCTCGGCTCCTACCCGCCACTTCCCAAAAGAGGGGCAGATTGGAAAGGTCAAGTGATCAGAGTCGGGCATAGTCTTTTACACCGAAGACCTTTGGGTTTTTTTAAGAAAAATCCACTGCATTGTTCTCATTTTTCTTTCACCCAGGAACTGGGGACCCTCAGCCCTCAGACTTGTCAGCTTCAGATGCTTGCTCTTGGGGGCCCTGATCCGCAGTGAATGAATTAAGCACAAAAGACTTCCTTTAAATCGCTTCCCACATATCTCCCTGTATAGGTTCCCTGTTGCTGCTGTAACAAATTACAACCTTAGGGGTCTAAAACATCACAGATGTATAGCCCTACAGTTCTGGACGATCAAAGTCCTAGGATCAAGGTTTCGGCAGGCAAGGCTGTGTTCCTGCCGGCAGCCCCGGGCAGGGCCCTTTCCTTGCCTTCTCCCGCGTCTAGAGGCGCCAGCGTTCCTTGCTCGCGGCCCCTGCCTCGCTCCCCTGGACCTGTGCTTCTGCGGTCATGCCTCGGTGCGACACTCTGGTCTCCCTCCCATGGAGCCCCCGTCTCGAGCTCTCAGCGCATCTCACTGGCCACGGGCCCCCTTGCCTTACAGGGCTCTGGATACAGATGTGAACGTCTCTGGGGCCATCGTTCTGTCTGCCACACCTTCCCCTCCCTCCTGCTTCCTTGTTCAGCACCGCATCAGTGCCTTTAACGTGGTCTTCTTGAGGCTGTGGGCGGGGCGGCCAGCGCTGTGGTCCAGGCTCTGNGCCTCGGTGCGACACTCTGGTCTCCCTCCCATGGAGCCCCCGTCTCGAGCTCTCAGCGCATCTCACTGGCCACGGGCCCCCTTGCCTTACAGGGCTCTGGATACAGATGTGAACGTCTCTGGGGCCATCGTTCTGTCTGCCACACCTTCCCCTCCCTCCTGCTTCCTTGTTCAGCACCGCATCAGTGCCTTTAACGTGGTCTTCTTGAGGCTGTGGGCGGGGCGGCCAGTGCTGTGGTCCAGGCTCTGCTGTGTCATTTGAGGCCACATGGCATAAACCCTCTGAGGCCCCCTTCCCCTTCATCTGTGAAATTGTGGGTCTTTAAGGCTCATTTCATAGTCAGGAAGATCCCCTGGAGGAGGAAATGGCAACCCTCTCCAGTATTCTTGCCTGGAAAATCCCATGGACAGAGGAGCCTGGTGGGCTGCAGTTCATGGGCTCACAAAGAGTCGGACACGCCTGAGCGACTCGCACTGTCATAGTTAAATGTGGAGTGGCTCTGTCCTTTGTTTTTACGGTTGTTCCTCAGTTGAGTTTATTTCTTTAATCCCTGCTGTGCGTGCATGCTCAGTCGTGTCCGACTCTTTGTGACCCTATGGACTGTAACCCACCAGGCTCCCCTGTCCATGGGATTTTCCAGGCAAGAATACTGAATATTTTATGAATATTATTTATAAATATTTTATTTGATTTTTTAGTGTGTATTTATTTGCGTGCACCAGGTCTTAGTTGCAGCATGTGGGCCCTGGTTCCCTGACCAGGGATTGAACCTGGGACCCCTGCACTGGGAACTCAGAATCTTAGCCACACGACCACCGGGGGAGTCTCAGAATTGTTTCTATTCCTGTATGAGCTTTTCACAACTGCCTTTCGCCTACTTCAGAGATGGAGAGGCTACTACCTAAAGGTTATTCTGTGTGGGCCTTACAAATTCACAGGGACCTGAATGTATTTACAGTGGACGTGGTCATTTTCTTTTATTTGTATTGTTTTTGATGTGTTTATTTTTTTTCTGCATCGGTAATAGAATAGGCGTGCTGGCAGGGATGCTGTTAAGAATGGTGATAAATGCATTTATGGTTTCTAAAGGCTCCAGAAGTGATTTTTCGGGGCTGGGAGAGGCCGGCATATGTTCTGAGCTTCCTTTCTCTAATGCAGTTATTTCTTGTTAAAAGATTCACCATAAAATGCTAAATAAACTTAATAACTTCCAATAACCATTAATGTCAGTTGAGGCCATTTAAATTTTATGAATTTGGGTGAAAATATGAGAAAATACCTGGGAAGATAGAATTTTCTACATATGTATGGTTACTGATGTTTTGTGTTCCTGTGATAATCTGCTCATTTTGGCTTTTAAAGGATGATTCTGATAGTAAGAGAAGTCTTCATAGGAATAAAAACAAAATACCCCCAAACACAATAAGAAGTTTTATAATTTGCTGAGTGTTTACAGCTTCCCTGGTGGCTCAGATGGTGAAGAATCTGCCTGCAATGCAGGGGATACAGGCTTGATCCCTGGGTTGGGAAGATTCCCTGGAAAAGGAAATGGTACCACACTGTAGTATTTTTGCTTGGAGAATCCCATGGACAGAGGAGCCTTGTGGGCTACAGTCTGCTAAGTCGCTTCAGTTGTGTCCAACTCTGTGTGACCCCACAGATGGCAGCCCACCAGGCTCCCCCGTCCCTGGGATTCTCCAGGCAAGAACACTGGAGTGGGTTGCCATTGCCTTCTCCAATGCATGAAAGTGAAAAGTGAAAGTGAAGTCGCTCAGTCCTGTCTGACTCCTAGCGACCCCATGGACTGCAGCCCACCAGGCTCCTCCGTCCATGGGATTTTCCAGGCAAGAGTGCTGGAGTGGGGTGCCATTGCCTTCTCCGGGGTCTGTGAGGTTGCAAAGAGTCAGACACGACTGAGCGACTAAGCGTCATTGTTTACCGGGGCAACCCATTGCGTCAAATCAACAGAGCCGTCGGCAGCATTATTTTCTTTAAGACACAGAGTACTCATGCCCTCCTATGAGGCAGAAATCCGTCTCCTTATTTTACAGCCAGGGAAGCTGAGGTGGGAGAGATAGGTCATTTGCTGGAGGCCACTCAGATCTACAGGGATAGAGGTGGCACCCTGCCTAGTCTCTCTGCTTCCAGAGACCACAAATACATTCAATAGCTTGGTTAAGGAGCTGCGACAGGAAGTGTGCTGTGGTGCTGGGTATTTTTGCAGAAAGGGGTTGAAAGAGCCAACACATACTTGGAGTTGGCCCTCTGGAAGAGGGGGCATTGCTGGGAAGACCCCGTTCGTGGGGGAAGAATAAGGAGGGACACACAGGGACGGGCACATTCTTTCTTTCAGGGAGAAATAGGGATAGGGACCAGGAGTGTATGTTCGGAAGGAAGGACAGGTGGTCAGTCAGCAGGAGGCCCCCCCCCCCCATGCTTGCATGAGAAGTTTGCACGTCATGTGATCAGGGAGAATTCCAGCGATGGACCTGATAACAGTCCTGTAAAGGGCAGTCTATGCAGCAGGGTGTTCAGGATGGATGGGTGAGAGTTTGATCCTGCTCGAGGAAATGTTTTGATGAGTTTTATTCACCTCAAGTCTGAAAAATCTTTTAAGGTAGAATCCATTGGGAAGGAATAACATCACTGTAATTTTTTAAATTGAGAGTGGGCTAATTGAATATTTGGGAGTCGTAAGCATCCTTTTTTCACTGTGATATTTCCCTTTATCTCCATTCTTGAGCAAAAGCATGGCCTGAATTTAATGGAATGACTTTTGCATGCTCAGCTGGGAGGAACAGAACTGCTTTATGTCAGATAAATGTTTGGGATTTCAGACATGTGGTGTGTATTGTCAGTTTGAAGGATTTCTTCTTAAGACATATTTTTGCCTCTTTGATTGTAATTTTTTNGAATGACTTTTGCATGCTCAGCTGGGAGGAACAGAACTGCTTTATGTCAGATAAATGTTTGGGATTTCAGACATGTGGTGTGTATTGTCAGTTTGAAGGATTTCTTCTTAAGACATATTTTTGCCTCTTTGATTGTAATTTTTTTGTTTTGACTTAATAGCAACTTTGGCTATATGATACTTTTAAAAGCAATTTGATTTTCAAGGAATTCTCAGTCCATGTGTCATTGACTCATAGACAGGAAAAAGTCATCTAGTAGAAAAGTCTGCTAATGGAAATGTATGATAGTATATGAAGTGATAATTGAAACATTGTTGACAGTAGCTTCAGTTTTCTTCCTACTATAAACATTTTTCCTCTGTGAAAAGAAATGAGGAATAATATGCAAGCACCTTGAAAACATTGTGCCAAGTAGAAGAAGCCAGAGGCTTCCCTGGTAGCTCAGCTGGTGAAGAATCTGCCTGCAATGCAGGAGACCTGGGTTTGATTCCTGGGTCAGGAAGATCCCTTGGAGAAGGGAAAGGCTACCCACTCCCGCATTCTTGGGCTTCCCTGGTAGCTCAGATGGTAAAGAATCTGCTTGCAATGCAGGAGACCTGGGTTCGATCCCTGGGTTGGGAAGATCTGGGAAGAGCATGCAACCCACTCGAGTATTCCTGCCTGAATCCCTGTGGGCAGAGGAGCCTGGCGGGCTGTGGTCCATGGGGTCGTAAGGAGCTGGACATGACTGAGCGAGAGCAGAGCACAGCACAGAAGAAGCACGGCACAAAGGATAAAGTTCTATGATTCCGTTGGCAGGGTGGCTGGAGTGACCAGATTCACAGACACAGAAAGGAGGCTACGGCTTCTCAGGGGCTGACAGCGGGAGGGGTGAAGAACTATCGCTTCATGGTTAGAGGGCTTCTGTTTGGAGTGATGAAAAAGTTCTGGAAATTGATAGTGGTAATGGAGCTCAACATTATGAATGTAGCGTCACTGAAGTGTACACTTAAAAATGATTAAAAAGGCAAATTTCACATCATTTTACCACAATAAACCACTTGTGGTTGTCTGGTGTTATAAGTGGTTATGAATTTCTTCTGCTTAAACTGAGGACCCTTGAAAGAAAAGGCTCCTTTTGTGGATATCAGAGAGGATGATCCAGGCAAAGGCAGAATATTTCAGCCTTAAAAACAGGCAAAAACAAGCCAGCATAATCTCACCGTTATTAATAGCTTCTTTGCTCTTTTCTCTCTGAACAGCTTTTTATAACTATGATGCGCGGGGAGCAGATGAACTTTCTTTACAAATAGGAGACGCCGTGCACATCCTGGAAACATACGAAGGTGCGTATTTGTTTTGGTGTGTTTCCTTTTATAGTTTTGTGTGGTTAGGACACTTTCAGTACCTAATAGGCCAATCATTACCTTGTTAGGAAAGCACTTAACTTCTGGTTTTCTTGCACACTGGATGCTGTGTCAGGAGCGGACAGTGGTGAGGTTATCTGTTATTGAAGTGATTAAAAAAGAAATTAAGATGAACTTAAAATTAAACTCCTATATTTTGAGCCTGTAAAGTTTTCTGTTGAAATAGTCATTTTCATTATTTTAACACACCATTGTTTCCTTTGCAAATGAATGTATATACGTTCTTGAGTGTTAATAACTGACTGCTTGAAAAAAAAAATTTTTTTTTTTTTTTTAATACATTTAAGGTAGCTTAGTGTCTGGCTTAGTGTTTTGAGGTGCTTGATGTGAATGGTAAGACATTTTATTACCGTTGTTAACAACCTCCTGAGAGGAACCAAAATTATCATGTCTTAAATCCTTTTTAAAAAAAATCTGTGACCCCGTTTTCTGAGGGGTGAACAGAGATTGTTACCGCTACATGCGATGTGGTCCCGTGAAGCCGTTGTTGTAATTATCAGATAAACACCCTTGTCGGTGACAGTGGTTTTCCAGTGTCCTTGGTTTTTCAGGCAGTTGGTTTTCATATTAGTGTTTCGCAAATCATTAAAACGAGACCCCTTTCGTTTTATGCTGTGGTTTATCGCTGCACAGAAAAGAAGCGATGATGGGCTGGAAGTTTAGATCCCTCACATCTGGATGTTTTGCGTGATTGTGTTGTAGACTGGTGGCTCTGTTTCCTGTTGGAAGGGTGACACCCATGTAACAAAGGAATAAAGAGAACTGATTAAAATTGGTAATTCCAACAGCAAAATTGCTTTCAGATCGGGTTTAGCCAGACCCTTCCCGGGAGGAGGTGGGCTGAAGGAGAGGGGAGAGAAAATTGCAGACATCCCGTAGTAATCACAGATTGAACTTCACACTCAGTCTTCGGAATCCTCTTTGCACATGAGTGATGCCTCGTTCAGCTTCTGCATCAGGCAAGCTGCAGCTTGCTCTCGTGTTCCTGGAGAAGCACAAACCCATTAAACCACCCATGTCTGTGTCCCTTACTTCCTCATCTGGCTTAGAATTCCATTCCATTTGCACCGTTTACCCTAAAAAAATGTCCCACTGAGGGTGGAAATCAGCTTCCGTGGCGTATGCTTGGANACCCATTAAACCACCCATGTCTGTGTCCCTTACTTCCTCATCTGGCTTAGAATTCCATTCCATTTGCACCGTTTACCCTAAAAAAATGTCCCACTGAGGGTGGAAATCAGCTTCCGTGGCGTATGCTTGGAAGCGGATGTGATGCAGAAATAGACGTGCTCCTTGTTGTATGAACGAGTAGCTGCCCGTGGGTACCCTCTGTTTATTTTCAATTTTTACAGCTGACAGTTGGATCGCCTTATCTGCCCCCAGTTTATATGGCCAGTGGCTGGAAGGAAACGGAGAAATTAGCTAGAGGTTAAGGATCAAACCTCTCATCTTAGACACTTTTCTGATCTCAAGGGAAGAATGCTCTTACATCTTTGTTTTTTATTTCTGCCCCGGGTCAGCTGCATTTGAAATCCTGGTTAATAAACAGTGGACAGTGACGTCATTCCTGAACAGATAGCGATTTCCTGTGCAGCCCCGGGTGGTGGGGGCCGTGACTTCTGGTTCTTTGCTTCGTAGGAAGAATGCACTCTTTAAACAGGAGAATCCTTCAGCAAGTCGGTGATCCTTTTCGTACGTTTAACTTAAACGAAAATGGTGGCAGGCATTGACGTTTTGGCCAACATCATGATAAAAGAGTCTTCAGTGAGCATTTGGTTTCTGGGCTCATCGATCTTCCAAGTGCTGATTACAATATTCCAGTGTTTGTAAAGACCCTGTAATGGAAAACCAATTCCCCTTCTTTGACAACTGCCTTTTTGGTTTTAGTTAGAATCGGATCAGAGAAATGCGTGGGGGGAACGCATTGCTTTTGGGAAACTTGGTGACTTGATTGTCATTGGATTACAATGGAATACTTGTTTTCCTGCTCTTTGCTCTCATTCTGTTTAAATTTTGTGGATTGTGTTAGCCTGTGGCATTCTCTTCTTTTCTTCTCAGCCTCTTCCACTTTTTCCCCCTAAGAAAATTTATTTCTCTTTGTCAAATCTCATTTCCCTTTTCTTTGTGATCCTGTTCAGGGTAGGATACTGCTGGGATTGCTCCAGAAAATATGATTTCTGGATGATCACTCCTTATATTCAGGTTCAGAGAACACATTTACCTGCAAGTTATGGTTAATTTGTCCATCTCAGGCTCATGGAGGCTTGGAGCACAGAGCAAAGAAAAGAACTTTCTAGGTCACCGTGGAGGTGGACGGGACTTTGAGAGGTCCTTTCGGGTATGTCCCTGCCTATAAGCAGTGTCCAGGATCAATCAAACAGGAGAAGTGAACCCAGGTCACCGGTGTTGGTAAAGTGACTCTCCAGCGCCCAAGGAGGTGTGGGTCCTGCCACCTGCTTATTTCCAGAAGGATCTCCAGGGGGTGTATGCTGTGCTGAGGGAGACGGCGGCGTTGCACCCAGATTAGGAAAGTGCTCTCGTGATGAAAACACAGCGCTCGAACTTGGTTCGGATTTTTCAAAGCGATCATCATCTGTTTTCTTCCACAACACGCCTTCATCCCTTTTCCTTCCACGAGCATCTGTCCACGGAAGGTCTTGTGAAGACCGCCTCTGGGTGTCCTGGGGCGGAGGCAACAAGATGTGGCATGGTGGGGCGTTTAAACAACAGGAATGTGTTCTCTCCCAGTTCTGGGGGCTAAGGGTTCAAGGCCAAGGTGTCGGCAGGGTTGAGAACGTGAGGCTGCCCCGCGGGCCTCTCCAGCCGTCTGCTCGTTTGCTGTCCTCATTCCTTGCCCGCAGGTGCGGTGCCCCGGTTTCTGTCCTCAGCATCACGCGGCAGTCTTCCGCNATGTGTTCTCTCCCAGTTCTGGGGGCTAAGGGTTCAAGGCCAAGGTGTCGGCAGGGTTGAGAACGTGAGGCTGCCCCGCGGGCCTCTCCAGCCGTCTGCTCGTTTGCTGTCCTCATTCCTTGCCCGCAGGTGCGGTGCCCCGGTTTCTGTCCTCAGCATCACGCGGCAGTCTTCCGCTGCTTGACTCTGTTTCTCCTTTTTAATAAGGACAATATATAGTGTTAGGTCCCCTTTTTTTTTTTTTTTTTTTAAGAGCAATTCCTAAACTACTTAAATGCTTCTGTTTTTGTTTACTTTTGGCTGTGCTGGGCTTAAACGCTTCTCTTTTGTTTACTTTTGGCTGTGCTGGGTCTCCGTTGCTGCGTGGACTTGCCTCTGGTTGCGGGGACTGGTGGCGGCTCTTCGTTGCGGTGGCTTCTCTTGCTGTGACTCCCAGACTCTAGAGCGCGTGGGCTCAGTAGCTGCGGTGCCTGGGCTTAGTTGCCCTGCGGCATGCAGGGTCTTCCGGGACCAGGAATTGAACCTATGTCCCTGGGGTTGGCAGGCGGATTCCCAACCCCTGGTTGTTGCTGTGGAGTTGCCAAGTCAGGTCCAACTCCTTGTGACCCCATGGACTGTAGGCCACCGGCTCTTCTGTCCATGGGATTTCCCAGGTGAGAATGCTGGAGTGGGTTGCCATTTCCTCCTCCAGGGGATCTTCTCAACCCAGGGCNTGTGGAGTTGCCAAGTCAGGTCCAACTCCTTGTGACCCCATGGACTGTAGGCCACCGGCTCTTCTGTCCATGGGATTTCCCAGGTGAGAATGCTGGAGTGGGTTGCCATTTCCTCCTCCAGGGGATCTTCTCAACCCAGGGCTCCTGTGTCTCTTGCGTTGAAAGATGATTCTTTACCACGGCGCCGCCTGGGAAGCCCCTGTCTCACCTGAGCCCCAGCCTTTCCCTCAGGTGTGTCCCAGCCTCGCTGCTGGGGGCTTCTCAGATGCTGTGTGAGTGGATCTCTGCAGAGGCTGCTCTGCCCGCCCGCCACCCCCTTCTCCTCCTGGCTATAACCTGGAGCCCTCCTTGGAGACTCCGTCTGAGTGCTCCTCCCTGGCTCCTCTCTGATGCCCGCCCCCCTGCTCCGCTCTGCCTGGTCCTGTGTTCACTGGTACCCGCCCTGCGCTTGAGTGTGCGTGTGCTGGTCCTTCTGCTGGAAACGCTCTGCTGTGTGCACGGACGTGACTTCCATCTTCCTGGGCTGGATGGAGCCCTCCCTGACTTTGAGGACCACGTCTGACCTCTTCTTGCCATTGGGCGGGTGTCTCTTGGGAAGCTGGGTATCTCTTGTTTGGAGCTGGTTGGTTGAGGCCAACCAGCTTCTTGGAAGAAAGGAGTCAGCTTGTTAATTCATGCATCTCCCTGCTCCGGGCTTCATTCTGCCTGGCCTGTCCCCGCCAGGGCAGCAGCCAGGTCATCATCCTCTCATGTCCCCCTGCTGCCCTCCATGAAGCCTTTGAGGGGTTGTCCTCTGTGCTTGATCCCCAGTCTCTGCCTTGCTTGTGGTTTGAGCCTTGCTTGTCTTAGGAATCTGCACTTGGAGGTTAGAAATAATTGGGTCTAATCTGTTTCAGCATTTGCTGTCTCTGGTGAGACCTCTGGCACATAGTCTGGGGGCTCAGTTGCTGGAAGGAATAACGCATACAAAAATTCTTGAGAAGGGAAACCCTAGGTTTTCCTTTTGCTTGGGAAAGGTGTTAAAAGAGAAACCACCATCTGTTATCATAAAGGAAAAGAAAAAGGCGCCTCATCGTTTTTTAATCCCTCCTGGGGAACCCTTCTGCTGTGTTTGAAGTGAAGTTCTGTGGCGCCTGTGCTGGCTGTAGTGGTATGTGTATAACGTTGGCTGGCATGCGCGTGTTCTGTGTGTACAAACGTGGCCGTAGTGCTTGTTTGGGTCAGATGGTAAAGACTCTGCCTGCAGTGCATGTGGCCTGCGTTCAGTCCCTGGATCAGGAAGATCCCCTGGAGAAGAGCCTAGCAACCCACTCCCGTCTTCTTGCCTGGAGAATGCCGTGGACAGAGGAGCCTGGAGAATGCCGTGGACAGAGGAGCCTGGAGGGCTACAGTTCATGGGGAGACAAAAAGTCGGACGCAGCTGAGCAACTAACACACACAAGCGCTCATTCTGTTTTTAGGTTTTCACTCAGTGCTGTGTTCTGAGACGCAGCCCTGTTTGGTGCAGGTGCGGGTGCAGGTTTGGTGCACCTGTACGGGTGCAGTCTCTGGCACTCACTGCTCTGAGTGACCCTCACGTTTCACTAGCCACCCTCCCAGTGATGGGCACCCATCCTGCCTCCTGCGTCTGCCCCACGGAGCGCGGTAGGTGTGCGAGTGTCTTTGGATACGCAGCAGCTCCGGGGTGCGGGGATAGATACCTGGGGGAAGTGGGTCCTGCCCACGCTGCTTCTGCTGTCTACACGCCCACTCTCTGTGCCGGGGGCTGCCTGAATCCTGCAGCATTAGAATTTTCCTCACTCTAGCGAATTGTGTTTTAAACTGTCAATTTAATATGTGTTTCAATCTGATTATTAGTAAGTTTGAGCATCTCTTCATACATATGTAAGTCTTTTGGGTTTTTTCCCTACAGTGTTTATAAACTTTGCTTATTTTTGTCTTGGGCTCTGTCTTTTCTCTCATCCCTTGAAAGTATTTCCTTAGATGTTCTGGGACCTTCATCCCATGTCAATTTCAGGAAAGAAAGGGCATGGTAATACTGAAGATACGGGAGGGATAAAATCACAGGAAAGTGGGCAGTCCTCTACATTAAATACGGCCTTCTGAACAGCTTGCTGCATCGACCCTCTGTCTTTTTCCATTTCTGTCTGTGAACACTGACCCAGGTGGCCACTGACTGTGGGCTGGGCAGATGGAAACCACCCAGGAAATGGTGGAGGGCTATCAGGAGGTAATCCTCCAAATACGCTGTGAGACCTCGCATTGTGTCCACCGTGCCCCCTTACCACCGTGTAGTTGCCTTGTCAGGAATACAGTGGGTTCACTGGTCGAATCTCGGTCTTAGCAAATNTGTGGGCTGGGCAGATGGAAACCACCCAGGAAATGGTGGAGGGCTATCAGGAGGTAATCCTCCAAATACGCTGTGAGACCTCGCATTGTGTCCACCGTGCCCCCTTACCACAGTGTAGTTGCCTTGTCAGGAATGCAGTGGGTTCACTGGTCGAATCTCGGTCTTAGCAAATCCTTCGCAAGGCTCCTGGCGATTTGCAGCTTCGTTTCTGAATGCTCAGAAAGCATCTGTTCATAATCCCTGGAGGATTTTAACTCCATCACTTCCTGCCTCCACTCCTCCTCCGGTTGTTAAATCACTGCTCTGTAAGAGGTGTCCGGTCATTGGTGGAATACAAGTCCGTTTGCAGTTTCTGGGCATCTTCATTCACGCATCCCTGATTTCCAGCATTTGACTGTTTGTTACTTTATTATTGGTGACTTTGTTAAGCCACTAAGTTGTGCCTGACTCTTTGCAGCCCTATGGACTGTAGCACGCCAGGCTCCTCTGGCGTGTGATGTCCTCCACCATCTCCTGGAGTTTGCTCAAACTCACGGGCATTGAGTTGGTCATGCCATCCCACCATCTCATCCTTCTCCTGCCTTCAGTCTTTCCCAGCATCAGGGTCTTTTCAGAGTCAGTTCCTCACATCAGGTAGCCAAAGTATTGGAGTTTCAGCTTCAGCATCAGTCCTCTCAATGAATATTCAGGACTGATTTCCTTTAGGATGGACTGGTTTGATCACCTTGCAGTCCAAGGGACTCTCAAGAGTCTTCTCCAGCACCACAGTTTCGATTCTTCGGTGCTCGGCCTCGATTCTTCAGTGCTCAGCCTTCTTTAAAACCCTAGTATTTAGTCTGTCTCTGGGAGCTGACCCAGCTGGTGCTTTCCCAGTCTTTTTGTCATTCTGTTGGGGGCTGATGTCCTTCTGGTCCTGGGGAGCACAGTGGAACTTGTCTAGGCTTTTGATTGCCTTTCCTGGAGCGAGGTGGCCTGAAGTACCCTCAAAGCATTTCGGGAGACATTCAGTGTGTGGCAGAGTCGTTGGGAGGTGAGTGACCAGCCGTGGACCCCTGAGCACTGGCAGGAACGATCTCTGCCCTCAGCCTGAGGGGAGGGGCCGAGGGTGTGGTCAGGTCCTGCCCGGCATTGAATCTCCCTTCCACTGGGCACCTCCCTCTGCTTTCTGCTCTGTTTGGTTGCCCTCCCACGTGGAGAGAATGGGAACTTGAATCTCGGCCAGCCCCNCGTGGACCCCTGAGCACTGGCAGGAACGATCTCTGCCCTCAGCCTGAGGGGAGGGGCCGAGGGTGTGGTCAGGTCCTGCCCGGCATTGAATCTCCCTTCCACTGGGCACCTCCCTCTGCTTTCTGCTCTGTTTGGTTGCCCTCCCACGTGGAGAGAATGGGAACTTGAATCTCGGCCAGCCCCCGAGGGGGTAGGTGGGCCTGTGTTCCTGGGCCTGGTGCTTCCTGTTGGGGGCCGAGTCTTCGCCACAGAAGCACTTTGTGCGATGTGACTGCTCCAGGACACCCCCCCCAGACCCCGCGCCATCTCGAAGGGGGAGGAAGTCGGCTGTCAATAGGATTTCTGTTGTGCTGCCGCTGTTGATGATCTGAGGGTGTTGGTATGTGTGCTTGGCAGTGACCCCGCTCCATCCGGCCGAGGGACAGACAGGAAAATGCGCACCCCGGATCCTGCCCTGGGCTCTGTGGTCAAAGGGCGGCTTCTTCTCCTGGAGCTGTTGCCACCCTCAGGACCACGTGTGGCTGATGGAGGCGAAGGAGCTGGAGGTCTTTGTGTGAAGCCCCCTGCCAAGGCTTCACGCCTGGTTTTGAGATGATCTCTATAAACCCCCAAAGCATCTCTGCAAACCTTGGGATGACTGAATTCTATGACAGGCTGACTCCCGTAGTGAGTTCTAGGCAGTGGAGAGGTGCTGGTTAGGACCCTGTAATGTCCCTGTACTAACTGTCTCACCTTTGTGTTTGTTTAGGGTGGTACAGAGGTTACACCTTAAGAAAAAAGTCTAAGAAGGTAAGTCCCTATTATTAACCACAGTGCATATCCCTTCATAAATCACCTTAGGAGAAGAAATCAGTTCTGTCTCATGGAGCCTAAGAGTTGTCCCTATATATCTCTTTCTCTGAATTAAGAAAATCTGTGAAATGTGGGCTATCCTGAATTGTTTTCTTTTTAAATNTTTCTGAATAGCGCATATATGTAGAAATTGTCATTTCATGTCTATGAGTGAATGGCTGGGCTGTGTGGGGTGATGTTGACCTATTGTCCTGAGAGCTGGGACCTTCTTTTCCTGGTAGAATTCTGCATCCTGTTGAAGTACAGGTTGTGTAAGAGAATGATCTGGGTAGACTGACTACCGCTCACGATTTTCAGTCTTGCGTTATCCTTAATGATAGCGCAGTGCTCATGCCGGCTTCTTCCCTTCTTGCTTGTAATTATTTTTATACTACTGACGTCAGCTGGCCGAAGAAAGGTTCTGCCTCCTGGACAGTTTGCATGCGTGGTTGCTTGAATTTCCGGGGCGAAGACGTGCAATTACGCTGCGATCCTGGCCATGCTGTCCGTGGTTCTGCTGTGGCTTTTCCATTCTTAGTTTCGCAGAGCCTAATGATGGCTGTTCCGCTTCACTCTAAGCTGTGGTTAGGCTGGCCACGTTACCTAATAAAATCTAATTATGCTTGACAGATGGTTCCTTTTGCTTTTGTTTCTTAACTTGGCCTCTCATTATCTCCTTACTGGGCTGGGCTCCTCCTGTGGTCCTGAGCCTGTGACTAAGGCTGTTGAAGGCCAGCTGTCCAAGGGCAGGACCTTCTTGCTCTGCTTTTTCCCCAGACTCTCTGCAGTCAGCCCTGCTGGACAGGCGAGAGGTGTCCATCCTGTGGTAGTAGTCACTTCAGAGGTGTCCAGGCTGAGCTCTCTGGCAGTCTGTCCTGATGTGAGAGATGCTGATAGGGTAACCTGCTGAGCCAGCTCTGCAGATTGGAGCCAGGACCTCCATCCTGATGCCGCTGAGCTCAGACTGGACTGTGCGTCTCTCATGTCCAATGACCTGGAGTCCTGAGGTCTGAATGAGGGATATGCCAACCTGGCGGCTGGAGGAATAGCCCTCTCCAGAGAAAGTTCTGTTTTCACTCTGATTGTCTCTTCCATAATTTGGAATTAGCAGATGCAAACTAGTCCATATAGGGTGGATAAGCTACAAGGTCCTACTGTATAGCACGGGGAACTGTATTCAATATCCTGTGATAAATCATAATGGAAAAGAATATGAAGAACAATATATAACTGAGTCACTTTGCTGTGTAGCAGAAATAAGCACAGCATTGAAAATCAACTATACTTTAATTGAGAAAAAATAAGAAGAACGTTTTCCTGCAGATGAAAACCTCAGTTTCATCTGAGAAAGCCACAACTGAGAACTTTATTAA
>SJYS01013172.1:1444308-1468733 GCA_006410695.1 Philantomba maxwellii | reverse complement strand
GTTGGCCCACCCAGTTCAGGCAGTGGCAGAGAAGGGACTCGACTCCCAGGCACCCAACCCTGTGTTCTGGAAGCATCCTCTTACCAGTATTCACAAATGAGCTCTAGATCTGGCCGGTTCTGGTCACCCCAGCTGAAGAAGTTGCTCATTTCAAGCCTCCAGGTGTCTCCAGCCTCATTTTCCCACTGTCCCTTCTGTGGCCCCACGGTTGTCTAGAACAGCTTCACTGAAACAGGGATGTCTCTACCTGTGGACATGGGCACGGCCGAGACTCGGTGCTTTACGTACCCCACCCCCCAAGCAGTGCTCATCTGCTGGCATTAAATGGGCACCGGGACTGTCCTGGTGGCTGGTGGTGTCCATGTAGCAGGTTCGCCTGGTCCTCTGTGTTGCCCAGCCTCCATCTTTCTGTTTGACTCCTTCCCTCTCTGTGATAATTCTTTCTTACGTGAAGTGTGGCCACTGTCCTGGTAGACAGGAGGAGCGGGGACCAGTGGTGCCCACTTCCTCTCCAAGCAGGATGAGTTGCATGGTTTCTGGATCTCCTGTGTTGATTCTTTGGGGTCAGAAGCCTGGGAAACCCAGTCAGAAGCTCCTGTTTTCACAGCAGGTGACTGCTCCTGCTGATTGACTTTCTGACTTTCTGCTGCATGCCTGGCATCTCAGGAAGCTGCTCCCTGTCTGCCTTGTACTGCCTGAGACCCCTGCGCCGCCGAGACCCCCGTGCCCACTGCCTCGCTCTTGCCCTCCAGGTGCTCACCTCTACTTCCTTCCGGGGGGGACATGTGCTTGCTCAGGAAGCAGGTCCAGAACTCTTGGGGGTGCTCCTGGCCCTTCACGTACAGTGCCCGGCACTGACAGTCCTCCTGAGGAGCCGTCCCCTCGGAATTGTCTGTTGGGCCTTGCGTGCTGTCCCTTTGGGGGTTGCTGAGCACCATCTGCACGTAAACTGATGTCCCCGTGCCAGAGCCAGGCAGGTTGGGTGAAATGTACCTTATTTCTGTATTTTATTGGAGGGCTCCTCTGTTTGGAGGTTGATGAGAAAGTCTCTGTGGGTCAGGTAAGTAGTCAGCGCATATGTGATGATCAACCGTGTAAACTCACCTTCTGATGACAATTTTAGCATTTCGGAAGGAAGAGCTGTCAGAGGCCATCATCAGAAATTGTTTTTAAGCATCAGTTGACTTTTGATCTGCCTGAGTCCACAGTCAAAACGAGGTGGGACCTACGGAGAAGACACTGGAAGGCCCCGTGGGATTTTCCCTTTGCAGGCAGAGTGTGCATCTGTTTTCTTCTAAGATTTCTGCAGCCTCTTTGAAACACAAGCGAATTCAGTTGCCGTGTTTCTCACTTTGTTTTCTGTGCTCTGCTGTGACTTAGCATAAAGGCTCACGGATTTACTAGTGATCCAGTCATCCCCACCTCCACCTTTTTTGGGGGGACAGTTGTTTGATTGACCCTCAGTATTCATATCAATGCTACAACCTCCTGTCTCTTTTCCTCCCAAAGGGTATATTTCCTGCTTCGTACATCCATCTTAAAGAAGCCATAGTTGAAGGAAAAGGGTGAGTCTGGTCTTGATGTTTAAATGAAGTCCTGCAGTGATTCCATTTGACCTTGCTGCTTTTCACAGGGCGACACTGGGGTTGGACAGTGGATGCCTTTGATCCAGGGTGACAGGAGTTTAGGGAGAAGGGGGAGACTTCTGATCTAGAGCTGTCTGTAACATGACTTTGAGCCGTTAGGGAGTCTTCAATCAGCACTGGAACCACAGTCAATCTCCTGGAATGCCATGTGGATTTGGAAAGCTTCCTGCTTCTTCCTCTGTGAGCCAGCCCATCTAGCAAAGCCTGCACAGCCACCCAGCCCTGAATCCATTTTTCTGGAAGACTTTGCAGGATGTGATACAAATTCAGTGGGGAGTGAAGCAACAGTTGTTCAGTTGGGGCGTGTGTGAATTTACGTTTTGCCTGATTGTGATGTATGTTTCTTAGAGGTCATAAAACTGATGTATAAGATCATTAAAAGGACATTTTGTAGAACAGGAACCCATTAGGCAGGAATGGCAAATGAATAGCCAGGTGTGAACTTGGAGAAAGGAANTTGCCTGATTGTGATGTATGTTTCTTAGAGGTCATAAAACTGATGTATAAGATCATTAAAAGAACATTTTGTAGAACAGGAACCCATTAGGCAGGAATGGCAAATGAATAGCCAGGTGTGAACTTGGAGAAAGGAACAGTAAAATGTTTTCCTTTTTGTCTCTGCTACATCTTCGCACTCCATTAAATATGTAAATGATAAAATTACTAATCATATGATTACTGCATAATGACATCTCTGCGGCTGATTGCGAAATTGCTTTTCCAAGCAGTGTACTTTTAACATATGAGAAGGACTGGGTCGGGCTCTGAGGTTCCATGGTGCATCATTAAAACGAGGGAAATAATTTAGAGGCATCAATGTGAAGACCTGTAAGAGGGTCCTTTTTTCTACTGAGAAATTGTTTTGTAGGTGAAATTTCAGAGGGAAGTAAAATGAGGAAAGTTTTGAAACTTTTCACCCTACTGTGAACACCGTTGAATAAAATATTTTCTTCATGTATTTTACATCAGTTTGTATCAGGATCAGTATGGATGCTGGGCTGTATAGGAATCATTTTTTTTAAATGCACATTGAGGTCCACAGATGAGTGTATGTAAAATGTAGTTAGGAAAAGTAATAGAAAAGGGCACAAGAGACTGTGTTGATTCTCGATAAGTAGAGTCATACCCCGCCAGACAGGTGGACAGGCAGACATTGGGTTAAGACTAAGAACCAGTTGGCATTTAGTCCAAGAGACGGATCAGACCAATTAAGGAAGGAAGGTAAGAAGGATCTAGAGCGGAGATCAGGACGCAGTGGGTAAAGGGAGGTCCTCTCCACGTGGGAAACTGAAGTCTCATTGAGCTCCGGGTCCCCCCTGGCCAGTGGGAAGAGCCCAGTGAACCGCGCACGGAACTCAGTCTCTGTGAGATGAAGGCAGGCCACTGACGAACGTCCTCGCACTGTGAGTGGAGCGGCTTTGTAAGGATGACATCACAGAGCGAAGTGAACCATACTTTCATCAGCATCCTTACTGGGAAACAGCCATGTCCTGTGAGAGACGCTGAAGATGTCCCATCAAAGGCTTATTCTTAAAAGCACTCCTGTGAGGGGTGGTCTCCCACGCACCCCTCCTGGTCCCTGCTGCTCCCACTGGTGTACGTGGTCGGACCTCTCCAGAGGGACTGGCCCTCTCTCAGGAGCTCCTGGGTTTCTTCCTTGGAGATCCCCACCGCCCCTACGATCACTGAGTCCTTGCAGCCCGGAATCCCCATTGCGAGCTGCAGCCAGGGTCCTGCCCACAGGTCCAGGCCTCGGGGACCTATCTCAGTGCCCCCTGGACATTGCATGTTGGTGGGAGCCTTGTCTGTTCAGGGCCTCTGGGCCCAGGTGGTCTTCCTTCACAAGCCACCAAATTTGGTCTCTGACTCAGTCCCAAATATTAGGAGTCCTGCTTGGTGCAATGCCTGATCCAGAGCAAGTAACCGGAAAACAGCGGTTTGCTGAATAAAAAGCAACGCACAAATAGATCAGGAGTCAAGAATAAGGAAAGGGTTAATAACTTTCTGGGGTGGAGAGACAAGGGAAAGAGGACAATCAGAACTGGTGATCAGGGCACCTGTGGACACTGGAAAGCTGTGACCTCACCCGTATTTCGCCAAGGATAACTGCTTCGTGTATTATCACAGAGTGAGTTTTAGGCAGGATGAAAATCTAAAAAAAAAAAAAAAATCATATCCCAAGCCTGCATTTTAATGCCACACAGATTGGTGGTAATTTATGGCATCTATAAAATAGATGGGTACACATATTATGAATACACTTTCCACTTCTCAGACCTTGACGTCCTGATGGGATATTATTTGCCTCCTTCATCTTACCTTGATGTGTGAGGTAGACGGCTTACACAGAGGGTAATGTATGAACGTTCTCGGGCTCTGGACAGAAATTACTTGTCGTTCTTAGAGACGTATGGAGACCTATGTGGGCTCAGTCTTATTTGTATGTTTTCTCTCCGCACTATGACCTGCGTGTGAAATTGACAAGGTGCCCTTCTGTTTAATGAAGCCGTGACCGTCTCTGCCCTTTCCTTTCCTCCCAGGCAACATGAAACGGTCATCCCAGGCGACCTCCCGCTCATTCAGGAGGTCACCACGACCCTGCGAGAATGGTCTACCATCTGGAGGCAGCTCTACGTGGTGAGAAGATGGGGCTTTTGTGGGTTTTTTCTTTTAATGGGAGGATAATTGCGTTACAATATTTTGTTGGCCTCTGCCATAGATCAGCATGAATCAGCCACAGGTGTAACATATGTGGCTTCACTCCTGAGGCGTTCCCTCCCACCTCCCACCCCATCCTTCCCCTCTGGGTTGTCACAGAGCACTGAGTTAGCTTGCGTCCCACAACACACTCCCGCTGGCGATCTGTTTTACATGTGGTAGTGTATATGTTTCCGTGCTGGTCTCTTAATGCGCCCCCCTCTCCCCTTCCCCTTCCTTCTCCTCTCCTGTGTCCACATTTCTGTTTTCTATGTCTGTGTCTGTATTGCTGCCCTGCAGATAGATTCATCATCAGTACATCTTTCTAGAGTCTATGTGTGCTAACTCGCTTCAGTGTCTGAGTCTGTGTGACCCTATGGACAGAGGAGTCCGCCAGGCTCCTCTGTCCATGGGATTCTCCAGGCAAGAATACTGCAGTGGGTTGCCGTGCCCTCCTTCTGGGGATCTTCCCAACCCAGGGATCGATCCCATGTCTCTTAAGTCTCCAGAATCAGCAGGCGGGTTCTTTAACCACTAGAAACACCTGGGAAGCCCCTAGATTCCATATGCATGCGTTAATGTACGATGTTTGTCTTTCTGACTTACTTCACTCTGTATAATAGACTCTACGTTTGGAGATGGGATTTTGAATCAGAGCTTAGCATTTGAACCCTGCTGAGCCAAAGGATTAGTTTTGCTTTTCTGGTACCCTCAGAAGCAGAGCTTGTGGGAGCAAGTCACGCTAGGCAGCCTTGCCCTGTAGTCTGGCCACCCTCAGGGACCGCGGCCCTTCCACCAGCTTTCTGCCAGGGGCAGCCATACTGATTGCAGTGAAGTGGCTGTCGAGGAAGGGGCCGTGGGTTTCACCTTTCCTTGTACTGAAAACAGAACTGGGCTGCTTTTAGACTTTGGAACCAACTGAGGCCACCAGAACTGGATTTCCCTCTAAGTTTATATGCTGATCGTGAAAATGAAAATCTGCCTTTAAACTGTTGCAGGTGCATCTTCATGGATGCAGTAGACGGTGATGGCTATCTGCCACTGTTGGCCTGTAGATAATGCCTCTCACCATTTGATGAAGGTGACATAGTCTTCGAGGTCTCAGCGAGTCTGTTTAGAGGGAGGGAGATGGTTTCCATTCTGGCTTCGTGTGAGATACCCAGTTCTCCGGATTGTGGAAGAAGCCTTATTAATGCGGCAGGGTTGGGGCCCTGACACCTTCCATTTTGTATCCCCCCAGGGCGTTTTCTTTGCACGTAAATTCATATTTGCAGATTACCTTTTGTTAGGTCTGTATTCCTCTTAAGGGTGTTGATTTCTCATCTGCTAATATTGTCAGTGCAAAGCTTGGACGCTGGAGGGAAGGCCTTGCATCAGTTTCTGGGGAACGTCGAAGACTTCTCAGTCCCACAGCTGCTCTCTGGGTAGCCTCATTGCTTTTGATTATACAGTGGTTTCCTATAAATACACAGTAATAAGCAGTTGCAGTAATTGTTCATCAAATGTTCTCAAAAACCTAGAGGCGTAAAGTTAACCATGAATATTTTGTGTAAATCTGAGCAATTTTGGAGTCGATATTTCATGTTAGCAATTTTTAGACAAAAATATGGCAAAACAAACAGGAGTTGATGCTGACTAATATGCTAGTGGACTTGGTTTTAGCCATACAGCTCCGTAACAGACACTCCTAACCTTCCCCTGGTTTCCTTTTTTAAAAAAAAATCTACCTTTGCCTGCTAGAGATTTACACTGTTAGGTTTGTGCAAAGCCAAAGAAATATGCTTATTATATATATGCACGTGTATTTTTGTTGCTTATAATATTTTTATATGTTCTGTTTCCCTCTGCTCTGTGGCAATAGACAAGTTCAGGAAAAGATTAAGGATCTTAGTTATTTGGTAATGCTTTATGAAAATAGACAAGGAGAATTAAAGAGGGAAACAAACGTAATTTTAGAATGAACCATTACTTTTGATTATTTAGTTTTCATTTAAGAAGGTTCAATGGTTAGGATTTGGTGCTTTCACTGCTAGGGCCAAGGTTAAATCCCTGGTCAGGGAACTAAGATATTACAAGCCACATGGCATGGGCAATAAATAAATACATAAACAAGAATTTAAGATTAGGGTGATACTAACAAGGAGAATTTACAGGATGGAAAATAATCTGTTAGGGTGTGATAGGCTGAGTGAGTGGAGGGGATCCTAGAAATTCCTAGAAAGAAGGTCAAATGCTATAAAGAGTGGAGGTGTGAAGTTCAGCTATGCAGAGAAGACATTATTTTAAAAGGTAGCAATGACCACATTTACTTTTTTTTTTGGCACCCTGACATTTAGAATTTTATCTAAATGTCAGATTCAGATAAACCTAAATCTATTTATAGATTTAGTTTTATAAATTTAGATTTATAGTTGGATTTCACCTAGATTTCTGTTCTGGGAAAGAACCACTGGGTTTGTTTTCCTTTGGTTAATCCTTCATTTTCTTGATGAATTGTTCTCATGCTGTTGCAAAACTTGCTTTTCTTTGTACCATCAAATCCCTTGAAATATGTAGAAAATGAGAAGTAGGGGTGAAGTTTGAATCTCATGTGTGTTTCCCTTTTGGTGTAAATGCACCAAGAGCTTGTAGATCCAGATAGTGCCTCTTGCAGAAGCCTCTCTGCACATTCAGAATGCACCATGGCCTAGGGCCAGGTCCTCATGTAGTCAGCTGACAGCCAGGGCTCTGGGTTGAGTTTCTCCGTGCTGAGAATCATCGGGGTGAAGGGCATTCTGAAGGTTTCTTAAGCAAGACCTGTAGACCGGGCACTTCCTTAGGGAGCGTCAAGGGTTGCCCATTCCTGGTCCAGAGACTGGAAGTTCAAGGGCTGGTTTTGGGACTCCCCAAGTGCAGATCCTACACTGGGTCCACTTTGGGTGCAGGGCTACATACTCTGGAACGCTGGGCTGAATATGGAAGATGGTCCATCGTTTTTAATCCTTTTAATCTTTTCATGTGCGATGGGAACCAAATTCCATCTAATGTGTTCAGTTCCAAGCTGAAAACGCCATTAATCCAACATAAACAACAACCACAATGCTCTTTTAAATCAAGAACTTAACAGTTGGTTTTCCCCCCTCGTCTAGCAAGATAACAGGGAGATGTTCCGGAGCGTTCGACACATGATCTATGACCTTATCGAGTGGCGGTCGCAGATTCTTTCTGGAACTCTTCCGCAGGATGAGCTTAAGGAATTGAAGAAGAAGGTCACTGCCAAAATTGATTATGGAAACAGGTTTGTTTGTTCAAAAGATGATTTCATGCTTACATTAACCAATATAATGGCATCACCATAAGCCTTTAGGAGACTGAAATCCTATCTTAACGACAAACAAAATTTCTAACATCAATATAATGGCACAGTTTTCTTTCTTAAAAGCATGAGGTGTTTTCTATCAGATCCAGAGTTTTCTGAGTCGTTGTTAAAACATAATCTCTTCAAGAAGATGTGGTAACCTGTCCCCATTACAACGATTCCCCCGACAGGGACTTTTCCTTTCTGCTGACAGCATTCGACCCTGAGTCCNTAAGCCACATGGCATGGGCAATAAATAAATACATAAACAAGAATTTAAGATTAGGGTGATACTAACAAGGAGAATTTACAGGATGGAAAATAATCTGTTAGGGTGTGATAGGCTGAGTGAGTGGAGGGGATCCTAGAAATTCCTAGAAAGAAGGTCAAATGCTATAAAGAGTGGAGGTGTGAAGTTCAGCTATGCAGAGAAGACATTATTTTAAAAGGTAGCAATGACCACATTTACTTTTTTTTTTGGCACCCTGACATTTAGAATTTTATCTAAATGTCAGATTCAGATAAACCTAAATCTATTTATAGATTTAGTTTTATAAATTTAGATTTATAGTTGGATTTCACCTAGATTTCTGTTCTGGGAAAGAACCACTGGGTTTGTTTTCCTTTGGTTAATCCTTCATTTTCTTGATGAATTGTTCTCATGCTGTTGCAAAACTTGCTTTTCTTTGTACCATCAAATCCCTTGAAATATGTAGAAAATGAGAAGTAGGGGTGAAGTTTGAATCTCATGTGTGTTTCCCTTTTGGTGTAAATGCACCAAGAGCTTGTAGATCCAGATAGTGCCTCTTGCAGAAGCCTCTCTGCACATTCAGAATGCACCATGGCCTAGGGCCAGGTCCTCATGTAGTCAGCTGACAGCCAGGGCTCTGGGTTGAGTTTCTCCGTGCTGAGAATCATCGGGGTGAAGGGCATTCTGAAGGTTTCTTAAGCAAGACCTGTAGACCGGGCACTTCCTTAGGGAGCGTCAAGGGTTGCCCATTCCTGGTCCAGAGACTGGAAGTTCAAGGGCTGGTTTTGGGACTCCCCAAGTGCAGATCCTACACTGGGTCCACTTTGGGTGCAGGGCTACATACTCTGGAACGCTGGGCTGAATATGGAAGATGGTCCATCGTTTTTAATCCTTTTAATCTTTTCATGTGCGATGGGAACCAAATTCCATCTAATGTGTTCAGTTCCAAGCTGAAAACGCCATTAATCCAACATAAACAACAACCACAATGCTCTTTTAAATCAAGAACTTAACAGTTGGTTTTCCCCCCTCGTCTAGCAAGATAACAGGGAGATGTTCCGGAGCGTTCGACACATGATCTATGACCTTATCGAGTGGCGGTCGCAGATTCTTTCTGGAACTCTTCCGCAGGATGAGCTTAAGGAATTGAAGAAGAAGGTCACTGCCAAAATTGATTATGGAAACAGGTTTGTTTGTTCAAAAGATGATTTCATGCTTACATTAACCAATATAATCGCATCACCATAAGCCTTTAGGAGACTGAAATCCTATCTTAACGACAAACAAAATTTCTAACATCAATATAATGGCACAGTTTTCTTTCTTAAAAGCATGAGGTGTTTTCTATCAGATCCAGAGTTTTCTGAGTCGTTGTTAAAACATAATCTCTTCAAGAAGATGTGGTAACCTGTCCCCATTACAACGATTCCCCCGACAGGGACTTTTCCTTTCTGCTGACAGCATTCGACCCTGAGTCCAGACGTGAGGGCACCTTGTGTAGTAATAGGCATCAGGTCTCTTTCTGTGGAATCCTACGTCCTGCAAGTTGGAAGAGACTTCAAAGGGCACCTGAAAACTTGTCACCAGTGTAGGGATCTGGCAAACAGAAATAAAGCCAGCAAGTCTCTTTTTCTTTTTTCTGTTATCCTGTGTCTGGTTGAACTTGCTCTTTGCCGTGTCTTCTCACAAGACTTTCAGGATCGGGTGATGCCAGGTCAAGACACAAAAGCAGAGTGGTCTCACTCCCCAATGGATTCGAATGAAAACTGGTAATAAAATCAGGTGGAACTCCAAAAGAAGACCTTGGAGGAGACGCAAGCTGAGTTTATAAGGAGCCTCCCATTTGAGGTGGCACACACGTTTATGCTGTGTCCAGGTCGCTGGCATCTTGCCATGTCATTCTGAGAACATCACTGCGGTCTGGATAGCCGAGCATGGTTTATCGGGAGGATGATTTTTCTCTGTGAGATTTTCTGCACCAGTGCTTTGGCTTAGTGATTTTGTCAGAGCTTTTGGGGAAAAAAAATCCAGCCCCCTAAATTTGTACTTCTGATATAAAGATCTCATAACTGTTCTACAGGAGTAGGTCTCATGCAGAAGCTCCCTCTTACAGCAGGGCGCCGCCCAGCTCTGCTTGAATGCCGTGAGCCGTGGCGCGCTCGCCCGCCCGTCGGGGTGCATGCTCCAGTGCTGGCACTCTTGCCTGCTGCACGGCCACCTCAGGCCTTCCAGGTTCTGTAACCAGAAGGAGGCTGCGCCCTTTCCTACTGGATAACTATTTGTTCATATAATGCCAGAGCTGCAAGAAGCCTTAAAAAGTATGTGGTCACAAGGTTCCCAGATGCTGGTCTATATCAGTCACTTGGAAAATTTTCAAAATACAGAATACTGGGATCCACTCCTTAAGATCCTGATTTCTCACGTCTGGAATGCTGACTGGAAATCCCTGTCTGTAAAAATAGACTTGGACCGTGATGGCCGGCAGATTGGGAAGCTAGTGGTTCAGTCCAACCCCCTCATTTTACATGTTAGAATATAAAGCTCAGAAAATAGGACAGCTTCGCCCTGAGCCATTCAACCCGAGGAAGCCCTGGAAAAACTAAAGAAGCATTTTGTATAATCAGAATTATAGCAATTCTGCTTTCTGGTAATTCAAACTTTCAAGTGTGAAAAGTTTCTAAAAGCTATTATCAGTAAGATGTACTGTTTGGATTAACTACAGGAGAAGGTTCCCCCCGCCCACCCAGAAACCTAGAGGCTGCGGGGTATAGGATATTAGATGTTGTTGCAGTGAAACTCATTTCAAGACCACCTGTTTGAAAACTAAACTTCTGGAGCTTTGATTTTATTTTCTGTTGGAGAATCGTGTTTTGAACTTATGTCCAGAAACCACCTGCTTAATTTGGCTGTGGGAAGCTACCAAAATACATTATGTCACGGAAAAATCTAGTTAGGAAAGGAAGTATTTCCAAATGTGATTTACTACTTGGATAGGAAATGCAGTCCTTAACAAGACAGATTTTTGTCCAAGGAACTCATATCCACTGTACATAAGTACAGTGCAGTGGTCCAGCACAACTCTCAAAACTCAACTGCCTGACGTGTTACCAGATTCATCCACACAGAACTTTAAGGCGTGTGGCCTTCACGGAAGAGAAGCAGGAGTTGAATTCGTCTAAGTGGAGGCTTTTTTGCAACGTCCGTTTGTCAACTCTTTGACTTGTAACTGTTAAAAGACATTCTGTAACTGAATTTATCTTTATTTCAAAAGATGTTTTCTTTTGTCTTATGGTTAAAAAAATAAAAAAAATTTGCTGCCGAGGGTTGGACCATAAAGAAGACTGACCACTGAAGAGTTGATGCCTTTGAACTGTGGCTCTGGAGAAGGCTCTGAGTCCCCTGGACAGCAAGGAGATCAAACCAGTCTNTTCTGTAACTGAATTTATCTTTATTTGAAAAGATGTTTTCTTTTGTCTTATGGTTAAAAAAATAAAAAAAATTTGCTGCCGAGGGTTGGACCATAAAGAAGACTGACCACTGAAGAGTTGATGCCTTTGAACTGTGGCTCTGGAGAAGGCTCTGAGTCCCCTGGACAGCAAGGAGATCAAACCAGTCTATCCTAAAGGAAATCAACCCTAAATGCTGGAAGGACTGATGCTGAAGCTGAAGCTCCAGTGCTTTGACCACCTGATGTGAACAGCCAACTCATTGGAAAAGACCCTGATGCTGGGAAAGATTGAGGGCAGGAGGATAAGGGAGCAACAGAGGATGAGGTGGTTGGATGGCATCACCAACTCAATGGACATGAGTTTGAGCAAACTCTGGGAGATAGTGAAGGACAGGGAAGCCTGGAGCGCTGTAGCCCATGGGGTCACAAAGAGTCAGACACGACTTAGCGGCTGAGCAACAATAGACTTTTAATAAAAAGAAAAGTCCCAAAGGCAAGGTAACAGGCGTCTGTGGTTAAGATCCTCGTGTCTTATTAAAGCTAACTGGAACACACCTCCGGTAGTAACACTCTTGGTTTCTTACTTTATATAGTCACCTTTGTTTATTCTTTAAATAAAATCCTGGTAAAAACCACCTAACAAGAAACGGAGAGACTGTTGCCAAAAAACATTTCCAGATATAAGATGGACAGATTTATTAGCCAGATGCTGCCTGAGTTTTAAGTTGGCTACTACATTTAGCCATCTGGCCAGAAGGTTTCTTAACGTTGCTGTGGATGACTCCCATATGTTCCATGTTGAAACAGTAGAACGTCTTTATTGAAGATCTTCTGATAGGCTTATTAAGGGATTAGAACTCCGATTCTAGGTAGAAAGAAAGTAGTGCCGTGGAACCTACCTGAGAGAGTGGTGAGCATGCCTCTGCTCCAGCGTTTCCTCCCTCCCACCTCCCCCTGACCTCCAACTGTGTATATATTTGGGCATATGGGTGTGCATGGGGCCGTGTATACATACCCACAAATTTATACACACACACACCCCCAGTATGTGCATAGCATGTGTGTACTTAGCTGACCATACTGTTCAGAGAGTAATTAGCAACATACATTTCATTTGGGCTTTCTAGATCTGTAAGTAAAAGTCACTACGGCAATGGAAGTAAGATTTGAGTAATTTTTTTTTTTTTTTTTAATTCCAAGGGCATAGAAAGAAAGTTAAAATGACAGTGACCTCACAGAACTATGTTTTCTGATACTGTGAGAGTGACTCTGACTTTTGATTTCATCTTGCTCAGTTGCTAGGACTGAAGTTTGTTGGTGAAGTTCTGAATTCTTCTTGTTCTAGAATCCTCGATTTGGACTTGGTGGTGAGAGATGAAGATGGAAACATTCTGGATCCAGAACTAACTAGCACAATTAGTCTTTTCAGAGCTCATGAAGTAGCTTCCAAACAAGTGGAGGAAAGACTGCAAGAAGAAAAAGTAAGTTCAGCTCTCTGTGATATGCCGTTTACACCCAGGGTACGTTTTCTCAGTAACAATTTACAACATTAGTGAAACATCACCGGTAAAACACCACGATTGCATTAGCTACACCGTGAAAAGGCTCAGCTTCAGCATGTATTTCAGACAGTGATGGAAGGCATGGAGCCCAGCGTCTAAACATGCTGTGGATGACCTGAAGGCTTTTCATCCCTTGAGGGGGGATAGGATTTTAATGACACTGACTTTGTGGTCTTAACTCATGGGCAACAGTACTCCATCCTGCGTTTCCTCTTTGATAGGAGTGGGAGAGGGATGTGTCTAAGTTGGATGAGGGCAGGGAACATGCGTCTTTCTGATCTTTCTCGTCTCCCATGGCCCTTAATGGTAACTTGTATGCAGTCAATACTCAGAACTCAGTTGGGTGATTGAGTCATCCATCCATTCAGCAACTGCTGAACGCTTACGGTGTGCCAGGCCCTGAGGCCATAATGATGAGTAACACAGAGGTGTCCTCAGAGGGTTTGATCTGATGGGAGAATCAAAAATTGAATAAGCAACTGCACATGTAATCTCCATTCTGATTGACTGATCGGGCCCCTAAACATTTTGTATCGGAAGTAAATACTCAGTATAACTTCTCATGGTACTGGGATCATCGCCCCAGGCATCTTCTTTGCAGCTCGGCTCGTGCATGTGTTGACAGCATCAAGGAAGATGCTGCGTGGAGGGCTTTGCTGTGTTACTGTGACTGGTTTTGCACGGTTTTCCGTTCTGCTGGGGATAAACAGAGCAAGCGTTAGCCGCGAGTGTCGCTCACGTCACCTTTCTGTTCTGTTTTACTTCCGCTGACAGTCTCAGAAGCAGAACATAGACATCAACCGACAAGCCAAGTTTGCCGCCACCCCTTCTCTGGCCTTGTTTGTCAACCTCAAGAACGTGGTCTGTAAGATAGGAGAGGATGCCGAGGTGCTCATGTCTCTGTACGACCCTGTGGAGTCCAAGTTTATCAGGTCAGTGACGAGCCCCTGTCCTTCCTCTTTGGTCACCGCTGGGAACACGGCCTCAGAATCACCCCAAAGTCTCGCTCTCGTGGGGAGACCTTGGGGTGATCAGTTGGCCAGACTTCCCCCAAGCAGCTGGAGTCTGGGCCAGGATCAGCGTTCCGGCAAGGACGTGGATGTTTGATTGTAGAGCTGGAGTCTTGTAATGTTTTCAAAACCTGGCAACCGCCTGACTAAGGGCTGAAGTCACGCTTCCTGTGTCGTCTTTATGGGATGCTTTGTGGGTCCCCTTCCCCCCTCCAGTATCGCTCTTATCTTAATGTTGCCTTTTCCAGCTTTGGTTCTCTGTGAATGTCATTTCTGGACCTTTGACCTATTGTTTTTTCTCCAAGGTGATTGGATGGGATGCAGTGTCTAGATCGGTGCCTGCTGCATAGAGGCTGTCAGTGAATATGTGTTGAATAAAATATTGTAAATCCAGTCTCTGTCATTTCTCATCTGCTTATGTGCTGTCTTTCCTAGTTCTTGTCTTTGTTCCTTGCTGTAACTTTCTTTTTGTCCAGATGGAAAAAGTATGGTTTGGACTGTGTGTGAAGTAAATCTGTGTGTGTGTGTGTGTGTGTGTGTGTGTGTGTCTTTGTATAAAGCTCCAGAATCTTCACTCGTATTGAAAATTTAAGAACTTAGTATATGGCAGAAAACAAAACACATTTCATTGCCACTTCTGATAAAGACTATTTCTTCTTGTCATAGGATTTAATATATATTTTTAGGTCATGTTTAGCTTATGGCAGGCTCGGAAATCATCATGAAGTTTGACTTTGTACTATAAATGAATAAATAGTGAATTTGAGACTGTAGTCATTCCAAATGAACAAGTATGCTTTTAATAAAAAAACTTGTAACATATACACACTACTCTGTATAAAGTCAACAAGGACCTACTGTATAGCACAGGGAACTTTATTCAGTGTCTTATAATAGACTATAATGGAAGAGAATCTGGAAAAGAATATATATATGTATAACTGAATCACTGTGCTTTACACCTGAAACTAACACAACACTGTAAATTAATTTTTAAAAAATTGTTAAAAATATACTAAAAACTGTGAAATGCCATTTGCAGATGGGTCCTTTGCAGTTATAATCCTGGACATCCAAACTGAAAACCTCAGGGATTTTGTACCGGCAGGCCTTGAGTACGATGCTGTATGGAGATTGGACACGTGTGTCAATGGCAGAGCCGCTCCATCTGATGTGGCTGATGTTTGCATAATGGACCTCCGTGATACTAATTAAAAATCACTGAGGATGCACATTTGGTTCCCTGTTCTGTTTGGAAAATTAATTTGCTTTTATTTCCTTTTTGTCCAAGTGAAAACTACCTTGTCCGCTGGTCGAGTTCAGGATTGCCTAAAGACATAGACAGGTTACACAATTTGCGAGCTGTTTTCACGGTAAGTGCATCCAAAGATGTTCATCTGAATTGCTCACCATTCTCATGACTATTTTTAATGACCCCTGTCTGACTTCTCACCGCTCTGGAGCGTGGGTCCTTGGGATGCCGGGACTGCTTGTTAATTTCCTATACTAACGTAGCTGCCCAGAAGCCTTCTGGGTCTCTAGTCACCCTTCGTGTCCCCATGTCAAAGATGTACTCCATGATGCTGAGTGTGTCTCTTAAACATGGATCTTAAATTCATTTAAGGCTAATTGACTTTTGTAATTCAGCTCCTCTTTGTCTTGTGAATCGCTTATTAAAATACTAGAAACTGGTTGGAGTGAAGAGTGGCAATCTATCTCTCTACTGTCTGTTGCAGTTGAACCTGCCTTGAGTAGTGCTTTTCCACAATAATTTATGGAAATTAATATTTCCAGGACCTGGGAAGCAAAGACCTGAAAAGGGAGAAAATCAGTTTTGTGTGTCAGATCGTCCGTGTGGGCCGCATGGAGCTGAGGGACAACAACACGAGGAAGCTGACGTCGGGCCTGCGACGGCCTTTCGGGGTGGCTGGTAATCCATTTCCTTCCTCTTCCTGAAGGCTTTCCAGATCAGCACCTCCACCGTGAATACGAGCTGCTGTTGAATACTGGACCGTGGGCTGCTTGATGTATAAGCTTGTCTGTTGGAGAGAAGGAACATCTGTTTGTTCTTATCTGTGTGGGTTCACGTCGACACGTGGCTCGGGGTCTTTGTCCACCAGCTTCAGGCGCAAATCCCGTCTTTGCTATGACAGTGGAGCCCGTTTCCTGGCGGAGACTCTGACCCACGTACCCCACACCCTCGTCCTGGAGGGAAGCCAGTAAGGAGNAGGAACATCTGTTTGTTCTTATCTGTGTGGGTTCACGTCGACACGTGGCTCGGGGTCTTTGTCCACCAGCTTCAGGCGCAAATCCCGTCTTTGCTATGACAGTGGAGCCCGTTTCCTGGCGGAGACTCTGACCCACGTACCCCACACCCTCGTCCTGGAGGGAAGCCAGTAAGGAGGGTTGTGGTGTTTCTGACTTGGTGATGGACTGATTTAGGAATGAGTCTGCGCAGAATGGTCCAAGTGATGAAGAGGCAGAAGGAGAAGAAGGCTCAGAGGGGACAGAGCTCTCTCCACATAGGGGCTTTTTTTCTCTGCGGACATGTGCTCTGTTTTGTTTTTGGAGACGGTGCAGGAAAAGGGAGAAATGAGCTGTCTCTGTGGAAGGACAGGAAAATGTCCCTGGGACGTCCTTGTTAGCTGACCTCTTTTGGCGTCACTCATTTTTCACAATTTGGGAAACGATGTTCCCTCACGATCAGATGGCCGCCGTTCACTGCACAGCCTTCTATTTCTCGTCCTTTTTGTGATTCTTGGGGTTTATATACATATGTGAGAAAAACTCTTCCTTTCTGATACATCGCTGGATTTCTTGTTTCAGTGGCGACAGGGGTTCTTTACCTGCACTACCGGGAAGCTCAGGGCTTTCATTATTATGTTTTGTTTTGGCCTCTTTTAAGGGCTTCCCCAGTGGCTCAGCAGTAAAAATCCACTTGCAATGCAGGGGACCTGCAGACTCGGGTTCAGTCCCTGGGTTGGGAAGATGCCCTGGAGGAGGGCCCGGTACCTGCTCCAGCATTCTTGCTGGACAGTTCCATGGACTGAGGAGCCTGGGGGGCTACAGCCTGTAGGGTCGCAGAGTCTGACAGGACTGAAGCGACTGAACACGCACACACAGCCCCTTTTAAAGAGATTGTTTTAGAGTCGTTTTAGGTTCAGAGCAAAAGTGCCCGATGGGGATGAGGTAGGGAGGGCGCAAGTGATCTCTTACCTTCCGCGTTCAGCCCAGAGGGTTGGCTCTCCTGAGCTGTGGGCTCGTGTGCTGTAGATGCTGCGTAAGGACCTGAGCTTCTGCATTTGTATTTCCTAACTTCCTCCTTGTATCTCCACTCTGAGAGGGAGGGAGTACATGTCATCGGGCAATGTGGTCATGGTACATTTTGGGCATAAGAAGTACATATTTTAAGACAGTGATTCTCAGCCTTAAGTGTATTTCTCATATACACTTAGACACTCATATACACAGTCCAGGGAGCTGTTAAAACGTATTCTTACCTGGGTACCCTGTGCCTGTCCTTGAACTTGGATCTTGTGTCTCTTCTGACTGTTGGCAGAGGATGAGCCCCTGCAAACAGCTGCTGTGCCTCTCGGCCACCTGGATGCTCAGTGCCAGGTTGCTGTGAGCAGGCTGTGGGGAGGCGTCGCTCTGAGCCGACCTGGCCCTGTGCCCCAGCTTCGTGCTTCTCGCCACTTCTCATCGTGTCCGCCTGGCTTCCTGCCCTTGCTGTCCCTCCTCCCTCAGAGCCTCCCGACGTCCCCTTCCTTCTGCCCCCACATCCTGTGATGTCATATTTCTTGGGTGTTCAGGTCCGCCTCCGTCACACGCCCATGGTGACTACATATGGCTGGACACCTGGCTTCCTTACGACGGACCCTCATACATGAAAATAGAAATACTTGGGCTCCCAGATTGGGGGTTACACCCCCACGTCCTTTACTTCTTCTACAGCAGGAACCTTTGAATGCTCAAAGTCCTCCCCACAGCAAGACCAGTGAGGGAAGGACACGGTGATGGGGATTTCAGTGCTTTCTCTGCTGAGTTCTGGGCTGGGGGAGCCCCACTGTCACTCCTAGAAAGTAGCAGAACTAAGGCTGCTTTCAATTTACCGGTGCTCAGACCAAGGGTGTGCTTCTTGCTCACATGCTGCCTTCTTGCCAATAGTTGCTGGGCCCCTAGACCTGTCCAAGGCTAGAGACTGGGGAGCTTTGACAAGAAAGCTGGACCATCAGGGGCTCTCACAGTCAGCTGGTGGGATGAGCCCCATGATAGAGAGAGGTCTGTGGATGCGGGAAGGTGGCTCATTGCGAACTGGGCTGTGGGAGATGGTCTCTTGGGTACAGGATCACTCATTCTGACCCATGTAGAGCTGGTTGTCTGAGCTGCTGCTGCAGATGCCAAAGACTGATGGGAGTTGGACTGAAACAGTCGCTGTGTGTGATGGTTCGGAACTGGCGGTCAAGACGTGGTCTTGGGCATGGGAGCATCTTAACATTAGATGGGATGTTTCTGTTCCGCCTACAGATCCCTTTTCCTGTTTTGGGGTGGAAGGGGCGTGGTAGAGATGGAAATTGTCCATATTTAGTATTTGGTCATATGTCATTAGGGAAGGGATTGTGCACGAGGAAATAGCCGGGACTTGTTGCTCACTTACCTGCGGTCAGGTAAGGAGGCTGAGCAGAGACAGAGCTGGTGTCCAGCACCCTGGGCTGTTTGTGGGGTTCCTCGCTGTGTTGGTCTGAGCTGGGGCATGGGAGATGTTCTAGCCACTAGATTTTGGGTGAATTCATTTAGGTCTTTGAGCCTAGTCTCCTCAACCGTAGAGGAGGTAAGTGTGAGGATTAGATGTCAAATGTTTCTTGAAACATGGTCCACAGACGCCAGCACGAGGCGGCTCAACTGTCGCCACGCTATTACCTCTTCCTTATTCGGGGGGCGGGCGACTGATATGCGGCTGCAGATCGGTACTGCCTGGCGTGGCCACCCTGCCCCAGGTGGCTCTTCTGGCATAAATGAGTGAAATCAAAGTGAAAGTTCAGTCCCTCCGTCACGCTTGCCATATTTCACGTGCTGCTTGTGATAGAGCATTTCATTTTGGACTTCCCTGGTGGTCCAGTAGTTAAGAATCTGCCTGCCAATGCAGGGTTTGACCCCTGGTCTGGGAAGATCCCACATGCTGCGGAGCAACTAAGCCCATGACCCGCAAGTACTGAGGCGCCACTCTGGAGCCCACGCTCTGCCATAAGGGAAGCCGAGGCAGTGACAAGCCTGAGCACCATAACTAGCGAGGAGCCTCTGCTCACTGCAACTAGCGAAAGCCTGCAGGCGTTGGTGACGACCCAGCACAGCCGAAAATAAAGAAATCAATAAGTAAACAAAAATAGAGTATTTCCTGATCTCACAAAGTTCTCTTGGAGAAAAGAAGCTTAACTGGTGCCAATTGGTTAATAGAGGAATTTGTTAAATGGAGCTTTGCTATTTAAGCCCCAAGCCTATTTGGACAGGTATTTTTCAGGTAACTTAATTGGTCTTTCAAACGTGGAAATGCTTTAAACTTGAATATAGAAAAAAATTCCACCAGTCAGCTCATGCTTCTTGTTGGTCAGAAGACATTCTGAAGTTCTTTTGCTTGTTTGTTTTCTGTAATGGCAGCCTTTAAGCACAGCCGTCTCTCTTTTTTTCTTGTCTCCAGTGATGGATGTAACGGATATAATAAATGGAAAAGTAGATGATGAAGACAAACAGCATTTCATTCCCTTTCAGCCGTAAGTATGAGACAAACCAAGTGCTNGAAGACATTCTGAAGTTCTTTTGCTTGTTTGTTTTCTGTAATGGCAGCCTTTAAGCACAGCCGTCTCTCTTTTTTTCTTGTCTCCAGTGATGGATGTAACGGATATAATAAATGGAAAAGTAGATGATGAAGACAAACAGCATTTCATTCCCTTTCAGCCGTAAGTATGAGACAAACCAAGTGCTTAACCCCATAGAATATGGAAAGTATGTGTTTGTAATAGTTATCTTTATAATTCAGTTTATATATTCAGCATGAATAGGAATTGATTATTTTATAATAACGAGACATCTTAATCACTCAGTGTAGGGCGTTTTAGCCATAAGAAACCTGGGTCAAAGTTTATAGTCTTGAAGTATAAGGTTTTACGTGTGATCCCTGAGTTGGCTTATCACGTAGGACATGCAGAGTTACAGTTCCTCTCTGGACTTGAACATCTCCTTACATCCCGGATGAACTGAAAGTATTCACATTTTCAGAATACAGTACTTCAAATTCATCACGACAAGTTGCTGTCTTCCAAATAAAAAATCCAAACAAAATAAGACTGAACTCTTTTGTGAAGTGAGAAATAATCCTTGTGATTTTTCTGTCCCTGGGCTGCTTCAAGTGGACGCTGCCTGTGCTTGCCGTGTTTAGGGTTTGTCTAGTTCTGACCTGAAGTCTGTCAAGAGGTGTGGCGAGCTTGGAAAGCACTCCGGGGAGCTTCATTAAATTGACTCTCCGATTTGAAGGCAGTTCCCGTGGAGGAGGTTGAAAGAATTGGTGTTATTTCCCTGGAGATTAAAGCCAGAGAGGGCACTTAGATAATGGTCTGTAGTCCTTTCAAGGGCACTTCTCCGCCTCACACGGAGGTGGGGAGAGAGGAGAAGGAATTAGAGCGGGTTAGGTTAATTGCAAGAGGCGGCTTCCTCCTGGCGAGTGAAACCTTAGAGGAGCAAATGATAAATCGAGTTAGAGTGACCTGTCATAGTGCCCTGCGTTCTTGTCTTTTCTCCTCATTTCTGGTTTCTACTTGATTCTGGGCTTGAGAGAAATTTTATTTTAAGCTGTTTTGGTTGTTTTCAGGGGAGTTTGGAGGCCCATGATGCTGGTGGGTGGTGGGAGGAATCCTGTCCTGGGAGGGGAGGTGGGAGGGCAGGAGGTAGGAGGTGGTTTCCCTTTGCATCCTGTCTGCCCGATGGACCACGCTCTTAGTCCCAGGCTGGAGAAGCAGGTGTTCCAGGCGGAACAGAGTGGTTCCTTTGCAGGCAGGTGATCTGTTCAGACAGCATCCCTAGGCCTGGCTCAGTAGGAAATGAGAATAACAGAAAACCATGAATGTGCTCTAAATTGGGGTTCACGTGTGTTTATTTCACCCCACAGCTGGAGGCAAAGGTTTCTTATGGCTTCATTGCTTTAGAACTGTTCTTCTGTGCAACACCGTAACCGCGAGCTACATGTACCGGTTTGAGTTCATGAAAATTAACTGAAACCAGACATTTCCTGACTCCATCACAATGGTCCCATCTAAAGCCTTCAGGACCATAAGTGGCTAGTGGCTGCCAGATCAGTCAGTGCCGATGGAGAACAGTCCTCTTATCATGGAATGTTTTGTTGGGTGGTGATAATAATACTTTGGAATCATAGCCAGTGATGAGAGTTACAGAGGGAGCTCGGTTCTACAGAATCTGGAAGTTTGTTTAGTAAACAAGAGGAACATCATCTTGGAATATGAGCCGATATCATGGTAATCAATAAAGCACACCAGGATGAAATGATAATGAGTTACCCATGAGAAAAAAAGTGCAGCCCAGTGCTATTTAGAATGCCGTTTAGATATTAGACCTGAGAGTTTCTTCATGTCCAAATGAGCCACTGCATTAAAGTTACCTGTTGCCTACTACTGTCTTCTGGGAAAAGTCAAAGAAAAAAATTTTTTGAGTTATGGTTTGAAAAGTGAGGGGGTTGTTAGTTTTAGACGCACTAATCTGAATTTCACATGTTATGACCTGGAGATGGCAGGTTGCTGCCATCTTTTTCTGTCCTGTAGTGAAATGTCCACTTTAAAAAAAATCACATGTTCAGCTCACATTGTAGTTTGTGACTTCTTGCTCCATTAAAGGAAGACTGATATCCAGATTCATATGTTCAGTGTTAGAAACAAAACAGAAACATGATTTTAATAGCAAAATAAGCAGGGAAAGTAGTTCTTCGGGAAATGCCATGCTAATGAAACCCATTTTTTGCTCCATTAAAACTGATTTATTATATCACAGGGTAAGTTCTAGGGGAGGAATCATAGTGTACATTTCTCTCTCTCTCTCTCTCTCTCTCTCTGTCTTTTTTAACTTGGGGAAGTAAATGAAAACAGCCCTCTTCTCCCTTGAGTCATGTGGGCTCACGGGATAAATAACACTTGTCCTTGTTTCTGGAAATCATTTTAAACATTACACACTTATCTTCCTGCTCACTGCATGTTGTGCTTGGCTGTGCTACCTGGTATTTCTCTTTGCACATGTCACTGTTTGTATTTATTTTCTCAGTCCTGGTACACCTTCTGTAGAAAACTCCTGATTCACGAGTCCCCCGAACACTGATGATTTATATTCATAATTGTGTCACAGTTTTAACGCCTCAGACATGGTTGTTGTGTTTTCTGAAGATTATTCCATTGTTTTCACATTTAATTATTTTAGGCTATGTTGAGTACATAGTCTGATGGAGCAGAGTATGTACTCAAGCTTCCCAAGCAATTGGGTCCGAGGGGTCTTTTTTTTTTTCATCTTGATTTTGCTTTTCCCTTCAAAGCACCCCCCGCTCGACCTATGCTTTGTGGCCAGGAATTACTGAAATAGAAGTGGTCATAAACATCCCTTGGGATTAAATGCTGTCAGTGGTGTTGCTTTCAGATCAGTTCCCTTCTCTGTAAACTGTCTGGTGGGCGTGGAGGGTGGCTCTGGGGCACCTTCACTTCCTGGGGGTGGAGTCGAGCTTGTTTGCTTACTTCTCTCGTGTGGTTCAGCATTCTCCTGATCGATGCTCTTCCCTGTCTCTCTTGTCACCTATCCTGTCCTTTGTCGTGCGTTGGCTCGTGATGACTCTCTCTCACGCTCGGTGATGATGCTCTCTCGTGCTCCCTTGTTGCCGTCACCTCTGGGTCCCCGTGCCCCTTTGTGTCCTGTGGTCTTGCTCGTCCCGTGCCCTCCAGGCTCGCGTTGGACGACGCCATCCGACACAAGCCGCTGAACATGTCATCCCGTTTCTCACCCAGGGTGGCAGGGGAGAATGACTTCCTTCAGACTGTTATAAACAAAGTCATTGCTGCCAAAGAAGTCAACCACAAGGGCCAGGGTATGTATCCTGTGGTTTTGTTCCTCTAAGTGTCCGTGTGCATGAACCTGGGAATATGCTGTGTGGCGTGAATTTCAGTTTGATGATGATCGTGACGTTGGTGATGACGGTGATAATCGTGATGTTGATGATGCTGCTGATAATAATGGTGGTGATGAAAACGGTGATGGTGATGATGACAACGATGATCGTGGTCACGGTGGTGATGATGGTGATGATCACGCTGATAATGGTCATGATGATAATGATATTGATGATAATATTGATGATGATGGTAATGGTGATAACAGGGCTATTGATGATGGTGATGATGTTCATGGTGATGATAACAAAGATGAGAGTGATGATTGCAGAGATACTGATGGCGATGCTGCTGATGCTGGTGGTGTAGGGTAAGGTGATTACTCATTGTTCCTGATGTACATACAGCCTGTGAGGCTTTCCTCACTGGTCATCTCTGTAAGCACTACTGAGAACCAAGCTCCTGGATGAGAGAACACTGACTGGGATACGAATCCTAGGATACTAGGGTTAAACGCTTGCAAAGAGCCCAGAGTTGCTGGGCCTGGAAGCAAGTCCTTTGTCTTCCTCAGACTTCTCCAGCCGTCTCCGCTGTTCAGAACACTTGAGTGACTTCAGCAGAGAATGAAATAGCTGTCCCCTGCCTGTGATTTCACCTTGCTGCTTAGAGACACACAGACATTCAGCACAGCCCACCTCCCCGTGCCTGCTGTCCTCTCGCTGCTTTTCCTCACTCTGTTGTGAGCTAAGCCCTGCCACGTGGTCTTGCGGGGCCTCCCCGCTCCACACCCCTGAGAAAGCGGTTCCGTTTTGCAGGCCAGTTCCCCTTCAGGTTTGTAATTGAGGGGATTTCTCCTCCCTCGCGCGCCTGGCGTGCAGTCATCGTTTTTAATCCCACGCTGACAAGGTTCCCAGGAGCTGACCTGCTGCTGGCAGAGGCTATGAATCAATCACCTTGGGCTGGTGACAGCTGGCACTCGCCTGGCCGGGAGGGCTGGGGGAAAACAAGTGTTTGCTGAGGCCCCGCCTGCAGCCGGAGGGGAAGTCACCTTCAGAGTCTCCCAGGCCTGAGACTGGTGGGACAGTCCACTGTTAGTCCTTGATTAGAGGCAGGCTTGCCATGGACTCAGTGGGGCTCAGGTGAACGGACCTGTTTTATTGCCTGGTTACCTCACATTACTCGACTTTTAAGAAACAATTATCTTGATTCTTTTCCCGTTGGTCTGAGGGAGGGTGTGAATCGAGTCTGAAGAAGGTTCTGCAGGAATTAGCTGCTTCTGTTCCTCTGCTGGACTTCCTTTTGGTTTGAACCGCCCCTCCCCACCTG
>SJYS01013172.1:1409017-1423826 GCA_006410695.1 Philantomba maxwellii | reverse complement strand
TCCATGCCTTCCTGGTGTCGTTCAGGGTGACTTGATGTGACCGCTCTGAGCTCCCTGCTGTCACCTGCTCAGAACTGAAGCCAGCACTGACACCCACCTTCTGCATTCAGGTTAGCGTTTTACATCTCAGTAAAGGGGGAGGCAAGAGAAGATTCAGATCGTAATTAACTTCAGGAAACACACGGAATCCGCGTGGAAGTTTCAACGTGTATTTAGTCTAGAACCTTCTGTCTGCACATCAGATGGCCGCTTTCTCCTGTCCACAGCCGTCCCCAGACATTCTCAGCAGGCGCTTCGGGGAGCCCTCTTGGCCGTCACACATCCCTGTGTCCTCCTCCCCATGAGCTGACCCTTGGACCTGTGGCCAGTGTCTTCCGCTTCTGTTCTCTGCTCCACCCCCACGTGATCACTGTCTGCCTCTCCTCCAGGTATGCCCCAGTGACCCTCCACCTGTGGCCTCTCCAAGCCAGACGTGGTCATCCCCTTCCATTGCTGTCTCTTCCTTTGCTCACCACGACCGTGACTACGCTGAGCCAGGTGCTCTGGATGACGTTATGGCAACCCCTCTCTCCCTCTGTGCCCTCGGTGCTGTGCCTGACCATTTTGTTCCCTGACTGTATTTCAGCATTTCCCCAAACTCACATGCGGCCATGGCCTTTTTCTCAGGAAGTTGCGTGGAGAAATGGGTCAGCTTCCAGTTTCTGCTTCACAGTCAATGCAGTCAACTCTCCTAGCCTTTGCTTCTTACAAACACAAGTAGAGCATCNTTGTTCCCTGACTGTATTTCAGCATTTCCCCAAACTCACATGCGGCCATGGCCTTTTTCTCAGGAAGTTGCGTGGAGAAATGGGTCAGCTTCCAGTTTCTGCTTCACAGTCAATGCAGTCAACTCTCCTAGCCTTTGCTTCTTACAAACACAAGTAGAGCATCCCTCTGGATGCCCAGAAGCCTCTGGAAGGATGGATTCCAATAGTGGCTAGAAAGAAGCATGAACTCCAACGGCCGGAACAGCCAGAGCTGATGTTCACTGATCACTTGCTACTCTGAGTGCTTTCTTACCTTAGCATCTTGCGTGATCCTTGAGTAACCCTGTTCCACGGGTACGGTCATGGTTTTTAGATGAAGACACCTAGAGTTATTAATGAACTTGCCCAAGGTCATGGGACCAGGTGTAGGGATGACGGAGGCCCAGATTGCCTGGTTCCAGAGCCACATTCCGTCCCCCTAGAGAGTGTCCCTGGGCACCAGTGATCCCATAGATCAGAAACAGGACCCATGACCCATCATCCACGTCGAAAGATAGTAGGTCTGGATCAGATCGTCTAGGGCTGTAAAGACATCAGCTTCACTCCCCATGGAGCTTTTCACTGAAATGGATATGTCCTATGTTTTTTTTGGTGGGGGCGCGTAAAGCAACTGAAAAACAGACGCTGTGCCCCAGATGTCGGTTTTGTCCAAAGGAGGATAAAGGCAGTTCAGTGGGGCTGGTCCTGAGGCTTCCTGAGGTTGGGGTCTCAGTGATGGCCCCCCACCCATGTTTACTCCAGGGGCTTCTGTTTCTTTCCCATGGATGGATCTCAGTGCTAGATTTGGGGCGTTTGGGGTGTAGCCATCAGAATTGATACAAGCACTGACATTTTAACTCCAGTCCACAAATCTTACAGCTCTGTGGGATTATCCTAGAAAAGACTACCCTGCAAACTGGGCACAGTCTGCCCAGAGGATTCTAGAACCTTCTATCGAGGGTGACAGTGACCCTCATCCACAGTAAAAAATGCATTGCTGTGTGTGTGGTGTGTGTGTGAAGCTGGAAAGTCTTTCATGAAGCAGTGCTTACCCCTTATCCCATGTGATGTATTCTGGCATTTTCTATTCTATTCTGGTATTCTTTAGTCTATTCTGAACTAATGTATTTCACTAAAAAAATTGCTGGTTGACAGGCGCTAAATTTATTTCCTAAAGAGCAAGTGTATCTCAACCCACATTTGAGAAACACTGTTCTTTACTATCCTATTTCTTTCGCCGTCTCTCCTGTTTGGTTTAGTATGAAATATTATTAGTTTTCTATGTGTCTTCCATCGTCAGGAAAAGGCTCAGGTTCCTGGTTGGTGCTCAGTGAATTTCCTGCCCAGTGTGTAGTCTGGACTGGGGCGAGGATGGATTGAATCTGAGGCCCCTGAGCTGAGCTGGGCACACAGACACATGAGACTTTGCCGTCCCTCCAGGGGGTTGTTCCTGGGGCACGAGCTTCCTCGTCTCTTGCCTTTCTCACTACTGGTGGTCTCACGTCTGCCTGGCCTTCGCAAGAAGGAAGTGTGTTGGAAATAAGCTGTACTGTCATAGTAGTAAATGTAGTTGTGGGATGATCTTTGCCCTCCAATCAGTATGGTTTTCATTTCCTTAAAAATTAATATCTGGACTTGAAGTACACATCATTGTCTTCTATCTAAAATTTTTCCTTATCAAGAGGTTTGGCTGCTTGGTGTCCATTTCTAAGCTAGCATCTGGGGTTCATGACTGCTTCTCGCAAACTTGTAAGTTTCAAGTATGTTTGCCCTCTTGAAAAACTCTCTGCATGTCTTAGATCTTGATTGTGCTCGCTCAGTTGTGTCTGACTCTTTGTGACCCATGGACTGTAGCCTGCCAGGCTCTTCTGTCCATGGGATTCTCCAAGCAAGAATACTGGAGTGGGTTGACATTTCCTCCTCCAGGGGATCTTCCAGACCCAGGGATTGAACCCACATTTCTTGAGCCTCCTGCATTGGCAGATGGGCTCTTTACGACTAGAGCCATCTGGGAAGTCCAGGAATAATGACAAACAGTACGATTTCCTTGCAGATGAGAAACTCACTTTCACAGGTAACTGCTGACCTGTTCAGGGCCTCTGCGCTAGTAATAGCAGCTCCCCCTTGGACCCTATTTCCCAAACCCCTCTGTCTTCCACTTCATGTGCTGAATTCAAGATTTCAATAAGGATGTGAAGTCTTACCAGTTCNAGGTAACTGCTGACCTGTTCAGGGCCTCTGCGCTAGTAATAGCAGCTCCGCCTTGGCCCCTGTTTCCCGAACCCCTCTGTCTTCCACTTCATGTGCTGAATTCAAGATTTCAATAAGGATGTGAAGTCTTACCAGTTCCCCTAAACAAATCAGGGATTTGTTGTGTCCTTGAGCTCAGTATAAATGTAAAATGTGATCTTGTTAGAAAAGTGGAAAATGCCAAAAAGTCAATTAACAAAAATAAGACTCACTTTGTCTTCTCACTGCCCATAAATTACAGTGTTAGTGTGTGTTTCTTTCTAATTGTGGGCTTTTCCTCCTTACTTAGCATCATCATATGTCTATGATGATGTATGAGATTACATGTATGCTATATGTGTACAGATGTTTACATATACATGTGAATGTTTATATATACATACTTTTACAACTTGCCTTTTATTCACATACATTTACATATATCCTTTGGTATTTTTGAAGAACATCTATTCATTCATTGATTTAATTGGAGGATAATTGCTTTACAGCCTTGTGTAAGTTTCTGTTGCACAGCAGCATGAAGGAGCCGAAAGTATGCACATCTCCGCTCCCTCTGGGAGCCTCCCCGTCCTCCTGCTCTGGGTCATCTCAGGGCGTGGAGCTGAGCTTCCCGTGCTATACTGCAGCTGCCCACTAGCTAGCTCTTTTACACGTGGTCACGTATATATGCCAATTTGCTACTCTCTCAGTTTGTCCCATCTTCCTCGTCCCCCACTGTGCCCGCCACGAAGGACATCTTTTTTAGGGTTACATTGCTTCGTGGTTGTGTCATAGATTATTCTACTAGTTTTCTGCTGTAATCGGGCACTTGGATTGTTTCCAGCTTCCATCTCCATGGACAGTGCCTCGGTAACCCCCCTGGAAGGCCCTTTCTCTATGGCAAAGAGCTTGTTCTGTCTGGTTAGCTGGCCCCATCCAGATTTCCAAATGCTCTCAAGGTCTGTGAGGTCAGGAGCAGACCTGTCAGAACTTGCTGCCTACCCGGTGAATCTGCGCCCTTCCCTCCTGGGCTGTGGTGTTGCATGGGATTGCCTGCCCTTCGCGCTAGAACCCAGGTGCTGTCTGGGATTCCACTTGTCCCCTACTTGGTGGGACTGAGGACTGAACTGCAGTGTTGGGCGCCCTGGGAGCTGTTTGATCCTGGGGAGTCACCTGCTTACGTAACCTTGGTGTCTCCGTGCAGGATTGGTGGCCGAATCAGGTAAGGAGATGGGAGTTCTGCTGAGTGCAGTTCCTTTAGCTCAGATGATTCTGGACCCCAAGGAAGCCAGCCAGTGAGATGTGGGAACCATCATAGTTGTTGTTCAGTCGCTAAGTTGTGTCTGACTGTTTGTGACCCCATGGACTGCAGGACGCCAGGCTTCCCTGTCCTTCACTAGCTCCTAGAGTTTGCTCAGATTCATGTTCATTGAGTCAGTGATGCTGTCTAACCATCTTATCTTCTACCATCCCCTTCTCCTCTTGCCTTCAGTCTTTCCCAGCATCAGGGTCTTTTCTGATGAGTCAGCTGTTCGCATCAGGTGGCTAAATTATTGGAGCTTCAGCTTCAGCATCAGTCCTTCCAATGAATATTCAGGGTTGATTTCCTTTAGGATGGACTGGTTGGATCTCCTTGCAGTCCAAGGGACTCTCAGGAGTCTTCTCCAGCACCACAGTTCAAAAGCATCAATTCTTTGGTGCTTAGCCTTCTGTATGGTCCAGCTCTCACATCTGTACATGATTACTGGAAAGACCATAGCTTTTAATATATGGACCTCTGTTGGCAAAGTGATGTCTCTGCTTTTTAATACGCTGTCTAGGTGTGTCATAGCTTTCCTTCCACGGGGCAGCCATCAGAGATAAGGATGCATTCTAAATACATGAGGAGCATCAGAGCCATGCTGACCCTGGGACCATAGCTGTCTGGGCCCGAGAAGGGCTGGAGCTTCTCAGCTCCCAGGGTGTGTGCACACCTCACCGGGAGGGCTTGTGAAAGTGCAGATTCCCGCTTAGTCGTTCCCGGGAGTGCTGCTGGTGTTGATCCTTGGCCAGTCTTTGAGGTGGGCGTGGCCAGGACTCGTGTGCTTAGGACCATCGTGGCTGCCCCAGAGTGGAGGAGGCGGGGGTGGGAGTCTGGGCAGGTGCTGATGTTCCCCTGCAGGCTGTCTTCACCTGTGTACTAGCCCTGCGCTGCCCGATGTTCTAGACTGTTCTGATTTCACAAGTTTTCCATGATACAGATGATAAGACACAAGTGAAGTCCTGACTTACATCAAAAAAGCAGCAGCAGCAGCAGCAAAAAATAAAGGGAAGGAAATATTCTAGGGCATTTGCTTGGTGAGCCTGTGGCTGAGAATGCTTCCAGTTGTTCATTTCCATGCTGCTTTCCAGTCTGTGGTTTCTAGACTCCTCAGAGTTCTAGAGTCTGGCTAAGTGATCTGAACTCACCCGACACGGGGCCTTCCAGCTCCCTCCAATTTATAATTTGGAAAGCATTTCCAGTGTTGGATTTCTGGAGTCTCTTCCTGGCCAGAGTTCCTGGTGGGGAGTTCCACAGTCTTCTTGGCTTCTGTCCTTGGAGACTTGAGAGGCCACCCACGTGGGATTTTTTGTCCGGAGCTGTCTGGATGGCGACAGTTTTTCCTAGCCGTCTGCCTCCCCACCGCCATTTGAAGTGGGTAAGACTTTGCAGCAGCAGCGGAAATGGAGCCTTAGAGGGAAGCAAGATGATTTCTGCTCTCCACTCTCAGCAGACCAGCAGTTTGTACTGCTTTTCTGCCTAAGTCATGGTGCACGTGCATGAGAGAGTTTTTAGACTTACAACCCAGATAAGATACACTTTACCCCCGTTTATCATTATTTCATGATCTCCTTTTAGTGTTGACTTTCTACCCAAGTTATGGTGCACATGCGTGAGAGTTTTTATATCAGTTGTTACAACGTAGATAAAGTTTGCTTTACTCCATTTTTATCATTGTATCACAAGCGTTTTTCCATATTAATGAGTAGTTATAATCATAATGGCTCTATACCAGTTCAGAACAGTTACCTGAATTGATGTGCGTTTGTTTGCTTAATCAAATGATTTTTCATCATCCTAATTTTTCCATTGTTGAATACTGCGATTTTTGCTTTTACCATTTTAAGCCTGTTCAGTTCAGTTGCTCAGTCATGTCCGACTCAATGCGACCCCATGAACTGCAGTATGCCAGGCCTCCTTGTCCATCACCAACTCCCAGAGTCCACCCAAACCCATGTCCATTGAGTCAGTGATGCCATCCAACCATCTCATCTTCTGTCATCCCCTTCTCCTCCTGCCCTCAATCTTTCCCAGCATCAGGGTCTTTTCAAATGAGTCAGCTCTTTGCATCAGGTGGCCAAAGTATTGGAGTTTCAGCTTCAGCATCAGTCCTTCCAATGAACACCCAGGACTGATCTCCTTTAGGATGGACTGGTCGGATCTTCTTGCAGTGCAAGGGACTCTCAAGAGTCTTCTCCAACACCACAGTTCAAAAGCATTAATTCTTCAGTGCTCAGCTTTCTTTATAGTCCAACTCTCACATCCGTACATGACCAGTGGAAAAACCATAGCCTTGATTAGATGGATCTTTGTTGGCAAACTAATGTCTCTGCTTTTGAATATGCTGTCTAGGTGGCTCATAACTTTCCTTCCAAGGAGTAAGCATCTTTTAATTTCATGGCTGCAATCACCACCTGCAGTGATTTTCAAGTCCCCCCCAAATAAAGTCTGACACTGTTTCCACTGTTTCCCCATCTATTTCCCATGAAGCAATGGGACTGGAGGCCATGATCTTAGTTTTCTGAATGTTGAACTTTAAGCCAACTTTTTCACTCTCCTTTTTCACTTTCATCAAGAGGCTCTTTAGTTCTTCACTTTCTGCCATAAGGGTGGTGTCATCTGCCTATCTGAGGTTATTGATATTTCTCCCGGCAATCTTGATTCCAGCTTGTGTTTCTTCCAGCCCAGCGTTTCTCATGATGTACTCTGCATATAAGTTAAATATGCAGGGTGACAATATACAGCCTTGACATACTCCTTTTCCTATTTGGAACCAGTCTGTTGTTCCATGTAGTGAACATGGAACTGTTCATGTTTAAGCCTGTAGTGAATGGTTTTATTGAGAAGTAGTTGGTGGCATTGATCTTTCATTTAATTTTGTGATGAATTTCCTCCATGATGATTACCACATGTTCCTACCTCTGTCCGAGGAAAAGCCTTTGATTTGAGGTTGCAGGATTCCAGGCCCTTCCGAGCCACCTGGCCTGTCCCCTGGGTGATGCTCACTGGTGGAAAAGTGCTCCTTTCTAGTTCTTGGCTTCAGTGCTCAGGCCCTTGAAGTGATTGCCTTCTCCTTGACCTTGCCCTTGGCTTCCAGGGGTCTCCCCTAGCTCCCTCCGTCTGCACTGTCTGCCTCTTGTGTGTCCCCCTGCCATTGGGCCAGACTCAACCCCACCCTCGTCTCCTTCCACCATTGCATTCAGGGTTTATTCTGTGCTCTGTGAAAATGAGCAGTCTCATGGATGGCTTTATGTGTAGTGCATCTCATTTATTTACTCATTTGTTTCAAAAATTCATTTACTCATATGTTCGTTCTATGTGCCAGGCACTGGACACACAGCATATATGACACAAATGTGGGCTGGGTCTTGATGATTACATTTAAGTCAGTGAGACAGATATAAATTACATCACCCTGCCCGTACGTGTGTAGTTGTATGGTTTTAAGCACAGCATAGACATGAATCTCTAATTTGAGATTGTCATGAGTCCTTTTGAGGGAAGTAAGGGATAGGATGACAAGGTGTATCAGAGGATGAGAAGAGTTGATTGGGGTGTGAGATTGTTTCAAGGAAGGTTTGACTTCCCTGTGGCTCAGATGGTAAAGCGTCTGCCTACAATGCAGGAGACCCGGGTTCAGTCCCTGGGATGGGACGATCTCCTGGAGAAGGAAATGGCAACCCCCTCCAGTATTCTTGCCTGGAAAATCCCATGGATGGAGGAGNAGATGGTAAAGCGTCTGCCTACAATGCAGGAGACCCGGGTTCAGTCCCTGGGATGGGACGATCTCCTGGAGAAGGAAATGGCAACCCCCTCCAGTATTCTTGCCTGGAAAATCCCATGGATGGAGGAGCCTGGTAGGACTGCAGTCCATGGGGTTGCAAAGAGTTGGACACGACTGAGCGACTTCACTTTCCTTTCAGGAGTGAAAGAAGCACTAGGTGGGGGAACATGTTCTGGGTAGAAGAGCAGCCTGGAAGGTCTTTGCTGCTTTCAAGGACTGGCCATACGATCAGCAGCCGTGGGTGGACAGATGGGTAGTGAGGCCGGGTGGGATGTTGGGAGAGCGTAGAGCAGCGGGTGAGCATGTGAGGGCAGAGCCCTGTGGTCCCGCTCTGGATCCGTGGACACCACAGGAGAGGTCATGCTCAGGCCTGACTTGGCTTCTCAAAGGGCCATTTGGCTGCTGTCTACGGAAGGGATGGGCGCAGCAGTGATAAGGTGAGAGGCTGCCATCAGGTCTGGGTGATTGGTCCTGCGTGGGGCTGGATTACAGTGAGGTCCTCAGCACTGTTGACCCAGGGCCCATCCTTCTTGGCTGTGGGGCTGTCTTGCGCACCAGAGATGTTTAGCAGAATCTCTGGCCTCTACACACTATACGCAGTTCCTCGAACCACGAGCAGAGATGTGTCCAGACGTTGCTAAGTGTCTCCTGGGGTTGAGATTGGGGGCAAAATGGCCTGTGGCTGAGACATTGGGTTCCTGGATTAGTGACGAGTGTTGAGAGGGAGGTTGAGACTTGCTGGTGTCATTTACAGACTGTGGTGGTGGCTCTGATGTGGGAGGTGAGAAAAAGCGGGGTAGGTGTCATCTCCTCCCACATCTTTAGCTTAGGCTACTGTGTGATGGAGAGACAGGGTTTCCCTGGTGGTGCAGTGGTCAAGAATCTGCCTGCTGAGGCAGGAGATGCAGGTTCGATACCCGGGTCGGGAAGATCCCCTATAGGAGGAAATGGCCACCCACTCCAGTATTTTTGCCTGGAGAATCCCATGGACAGAGGAGCCTTGCCAACCGTAGTCCATGTGGTCTTGAAGAGTTGGATACTACTGAGCATGCAGGCGTGATGGAGAGACATCTTAAGAAACAGGGAAGATTCTACAATATGTAGACGTTGAGGGTGGGCTTCTCCTGAGACCCTGCTTAAAAGTTATCTCTTTCTGAGAGCTGCTGTGTTAGTAACTTTGCCTGACTCCATCGTGGGAAACGGGTTCCTGGGCAGCTTTCGTGTGCTGATAGCTTATTTGCATGCTTTCGTGTGGGTATCCCCCTGCCATTTCTAACTGCACGGCCATCGTTTAGGACTGGCCTCTCATTTTCTGATTCTCTCTAGGCAGCGTCCAGTTTCCACCCCTTGTCTCCTATCTCCTTAATGGTGCTGCTGGCTGGGTGGCTGGAGGTGCTTATGTAGATAGAGAGCCTGTTGCTGTTAAATGCTTGCTTCCGTTCAGTTCAGTCACTCAGTTGTGTCTGACTCTTCGTGACCCCATGGACCACAGCACGCCAGACCTCCCTGTCCATCACCAACTTCCGGAGTTTACCCAAACTCATGTCCTTTGGGGTGGTGATGCCATCCAAACATCTCATCCTCTGTCGTCCCCTTCTCCTCCCGCCTTCAGGGTCTTTTCAAATGAGTCCGTTCTTCCCATCAGGTAGCTAAANTCACCAACTTCCGGAGTTTACCCAAACTCATGTCCTTTGGGGTGGTGATGCCATCCAAACATCTCATCCTCTGTCGTCCCCTTCTCCTCCCGCCTTCAGGGTCTTTTCAAATGAGTCCGTTCTTCCCATCAGGTAGCTAAAAGGAAAGTACCAAATCCGACTCCCTTAGGCTTTGGAGAGAGCTTATCTGATGCTTCTGTTCAGGTGGATTAGGGACCAGGAGATAATCCTAATCCCTTCCAGTTGGGGAGCACTCTCCCTCATCAGAACCTTTCCATGTGTATCGTTGCTTATGATGCTCCCAGCGCCACCATGGTGCCCAATCAAAGTGATAACGAAAAGGTATCAGAAAGGGAGGGGAGAAAACATGACCGTGTAAAGTCACTGCGTTTTAAAAGCAGAGTCGTTGACGGAAGCATTTAGAGCCCAGGCCCTCTGCCTCTTCTCTGGGATCTTCACTTTGCTGCTGTCCCATGGGGCTCCTTCTGCGATTTTTGTTCTAGGAAAAATGAGGGAGTTTTAAAGAGAGTCTAAAGCAGTCTGACCCATCTAAAGCTAAGTCTCCCAGTAAACTGAAGACACGGGGTCTGCTGTGTACTGTGCTTGTGGACTGCTTTTTACACTTGAATGTGTTTGTAGGTTCTTACTGAGTTTCTGTGGATGGTAGCCCCTTTTAATTGCAAATAACATAAACCTCAAACAAGAGCTAAATAAATGGCAAGATATTCCAGTTCTTGGGTAAGAAGACTGAATATTGTTAAGGTGTTGGGTCTTTCCAGCTTGATGTGTAGACTCCATGTCATCCCAAGTCAAAAATTTCAGCANAATAAATGGCAAGATATTCCAGTTCTTGGGTAAGAAGACTGAATATTGTTAAGGTGTTGGGTCTTTCCAGCTTGATGTGTAGACTCCATGTCATCCCAAGTCAAAAATTTCAGCAAGTTACTGTGTCGCTGTTGACAAGTTGATTCTAAAGGGACACCAGAAGCAGAAGACCCAGAACATTCCACTCTGTACTGAAGGAGAACATCAGAGGACTGACACTCTGTGACTTCAGGTCTTACTGGAAAGCTGCAGTAGTCTAAATATATAAACTCAATTCATAATCACTTCAGGAAGAAGGACAGTAACTGATTCATGTCGTTGGGGAAGTCAAGGCTTTGGTCATGACTGTGCCCAGGGAGGGGCTGAAAGACATCCTTGCTTTTGGAGACTTCCTTGGTGCTTCAGTGCTTGTCTCCATGCTTCCACTGCCGAGGGTGTGAGTTCAATCTCTGGTCAGGGAACTAAGATTCCAGATGCCGTGTAGAGTGCCTCCCCCCGCCTCCCGCCACCCAGAAGGCAAGAAATCCTCAGTGGCTTCCCAGGTGGCTCAGTGGTAGAGAATCGCCCTGCCCATGAAGGAGACACGGGTTGGATCCCTGGGTCAGGAAGATCCCCTGGAGTAGGAAATGGCAACCCACTCCAGTATTCTTGCCTGGGAAATCCCATGGACGGAGGAGTCTGGCGGGCTATAGTTNAAAGAAATCCTCAGTGGCTTCCCAGGTGGCTCAGTGGTAGAGAATCGCCCTGCCCATGAAGGAGACACGGGTTGGATCCCTGGGTCAGGAAGATCCCCTGGAGTAGGAAATGGCAACCCACTCCAGTATTCTTGCCTGGGAAATCCCATGGACGGAGGAGTCTGGCGGGCTATAGTTCATGGGGTCGGAAAAGAGTCAGACACAACTTAGCTACTGAGCACGCATGCACACAGGCTCAGTGCTCTCTTCTCTTGAGGGAAGCATGGCCACCACCAGTCTGAGGCCTGTATTTTTTCTTACTATTTATAATCCTAGAGGACCCAGATTGTCTAGCTTTTCAAGGCTAAAATTATCTTCAGAAAGACCCCCTCATTAACCTTCCTCCTGTAAAGGAGGGACCATCCCTGGAAGGAAGACACTCAGGTTGAAAGAGAAGTAGAGGCTCCGTGCTGCAAAGAGTAGAGAGAGAGGGATAAAGCAGCCAGCAGGGGGTTGACCAGACGTTGGTGAGTGTAGCTGAAGCCAATGCTAATTTGTGACTTTGTGAAATGGTTTCTGTAGCTATTCTCCAGACCTGTCGACTGGGCTGATGGAAAGGGTACTTAAAGCCTTCATTTAGGTTTGGTGTTCCAACCTGCATGCCAAGTAGCCCAAGCTGAGACCTGAGAAGAGACCAGCCCTTAAATATGCCCAGGAAGAATTTTACTGAGGAACGAGTTGGCTAGTGCTAGAGCATTAGAAAATATGAAAAAATAAATTCATAATTGAGCTTAAAAAATCATCAGCTCCATTATATCACATAATTTCAAAGTTTCATTGAAGCCATTTTTCAGAACTTTATGATGGAATAAATTATTTTCATGTGTGCATGGATGAAATCTTGGACTAGATGTTGAATTTTAAAAGCGCTCAAGTAGTTAACATTGGGATGTAGTTAATACGGGAGCTGGGGAGTGGGAAGTTCACATCCGTGCCTGGGGAATCCTATGGACAGAGGAGCCTGGTGGGCTATGCTCCATAGGGTCACAAAGAGTCGGACATGACTGAAGCAACTTAGCATGCACACAAAGTCACATCTGAGTTTTTTCAGGGGATCAGCCCTGGGATTTCTTTGGAGGGAATGATGCCGGAGCTGAAACTCCAGTACTTTGGCCACCTCATGCGAAGAGTTGACTCATTGGAAAAAGACTCTGATGCTGGGAGGGATTGGGGGCAGGAAGAGGAGGGGACGACAGAGGATGAGATGGCTGGATGGGATCACTGACTCGATGGACATGATGGACATGAGTCTGAGTGAACTCCGGGAGTTGGTGATGGTCAGGGAGGCCTGGCGTGCTGCGATTCATGGGGTCGCAAAGAGTTGGGCACAACTGAGCAACTGAACTGAACTGAGAGTTGTCCTGTGGAGAAGGGAATGGCAACCCCCTCCAGTATTCTTGCCTGGAGAATCCCATGGACAGTGGAGCCTGGCAGGCAACAGTTCATGGGGTCGGTCACAAGAATCAGACATAACTTAGCGACTAAACCATAACCAGAGTTGTCCTGGGAGGGAGGGTCAGTCCTTGATTTCCCCTTCTTCAGCCCATGGCTTTTCTGCAATATCCCCAAATCAGTTTGTAAATTACACTGTAAACTGTAGAATCCTGTACCAGGCAGAACAATTTTGATGAGAAGTTGAGCAGTATTATTCTCGATGAACTGTGAATGTGACAGTTTTGTAATTCAAGGAGAATTATTTTTCCCTTGGGAAATCCTACACATGCAATATGGTACATTGAATTAGGGGTGTGGTAAAGGAAAGAAAAGGCTATAAAAGGCATATCTTATTAAAATAAAGCAGGTTTCATTCTTGCCTGTGTAACCTTTAGACACAGTGATTGATTCTTAGTTAGACTTGCTAATTTTTTTTGAAGCATAAATTGTCTTCTCTCCAATGTGATTAAGGAAGAGCAGCACTTCTCATCATCTGATTAAATAAAATGTAACTAAAGTGCAATTAATTTTTGAAAATGAGATTTTCATAGAATTCTGGGAAATACACATTGTGTCATTACACATTTTATAGGGTCACCACTCAAGATTAAGTACAGAGGTGCTATGACTGAGAAATTAGGTGACCGCCAAGCCCTTTCATTATTTTTCTTTTAAATGATTCATTTTAAGTTAAAAAAAAAATTACTATTCTTGCTGCTATTTGTCAGGCAGATCATCTGGTTGGTTCCTGGTGGGTCATGACTCTTGTGATGTGTTCCCATCAATGCGTCCTTCAGGGGAGCAGCATTGTGGCTCCATCCCCCCTTGACAATCACTTTGCTGATTTATGTGGTCTACCAGTTGGCCCCTTCTTTTTCCTGCCATGTTTTTTTGGGACATGAAGACAAACCACTGGCTCAGCAGAGCTCCATGTTATGAGATTTATTTACTGCAGTTTCCCCTTTGGGTGTGTCTTGGATATGTGTCAGGTACTTACCCCTTCTCGTTTCCCATGTTCCTACAGTTTCCTCTACAGTCAGAGGTCCCCCCAGGGTAGCAGCTGTGTTGCAGTGATCTGGAGTGGGAGCTGAGTGTTTTTTGTACGTCATTGCCCAGCACACAATCTTGAATCAACAGAAACTATAGGACTATTTTTAAATGAACATTTCATTTCTTTATTTTGATTGCTTCTCAAAGACAGGTAACAACAAAAGAGGAAAGTCTTCTAAAATAATACGCATAAACCTACTGCTGTGGGATTATCACTGTGAGCCCCGTGGTCATGATCTTGTCTGAATTCTTTCTGTTTCTATAAGGATTCTGCCTGTGATTCCCAGTAAGCCCGTGATAAATACCTGGCCAGTGCCATTCCCTGCTTGGTTTCCTCACACAATATGTTTGAACTTCTTTTCACAGAGTAGGTGATACCATCCTGTTGACAGAGAGACTTGCTGGTTGGACCAAACCAGTATCCAACGAGATGCTGACAAATTCAGAACTACTGAGACTTCCCTGGTTGTCCAGTGGTTAGGACTCTGCCTTCTAATGCAGGGGGTGCAAGTTCGATTCCTGGTCTAGCAGCTAAGAGCCCATATGCCTTGGTCCCAGAAAAGACCAAAGCATAAAATGACAGAAGCAATACTGTAGCAATTCCATAAAGACCTTAAAAGTAGTTCATGTCAAAAAATAATCTTAAAAAAAAAAAGGAATTAATTGATGTTACATGACACCAAAAAGCTCAACCAAAGTAATCACCAGTGATTATTAAGGAAAAGCAAAGAACCAGAAAGCAGGGGTCTTGGGGTAAACTTCAACAGGGATCTTGGAATCTAAGGCCTCAGGCAGTGTCCCTGCTGCTGGTGTGGGGAGGGTGTGCAGGTGTGTTTCTGCGGCTCTGCAGCAGCCCTGGTTTTCCCTAATGACCTCCAGGTCCCTGAGGCCCTTCCATTTCCCCTGGCCCTCTTCTTGGACCTGGGGATGCCTCTGGTGCCCGTTCCACCAGGGCCCTGCCTCTCCAGGTGGGCCCCGGCCCCGCCCACTGCTCCCAGCCCCACCCACTGTCA
>SJYS01013172.1:1395920-1408531 GCA_006410695.1 Philantomba maxwellii | reverse complement strand
CACTGCTCCCAGCCCCCGCCCCTGCCCTCAGTCCCGCCCACTGCCCCATCGCTGGCTTCCTCATCTTCCTGTTGGTCCAGCTGCTTTCTTTGTTCTTCTTGGGAGCATTCCAGGTTGAGATTGCTCCTGCCTGTTTCTCTGTGGGCACAGAACTTCTTCAAAGACTCCAGTACTTTCCTCTCTGCCTTCTTGCCTGGAGTCTTAGCGCATTTGGAGTCGGATAGGTACCTGTAGCCTGTGGGGTCACAGTGTGGATGGACCTGGTGCCTGTGTTAGGAGTGGACAGGAGGATTAATCTTGGGGAAGAAAGTGTTTTGGTAACTTAAACATCTGTGTGGTGTTTGCCTGATGTTTATTAAGTTCTTGGTGAGAAAACAACCGTGAGTGATTCTCTTTAGATGTTGTGATCTTCATGATGTTACTGTCAGATTTAGTATTTTAATACACAGGTGCTTTTGACACGAATGCAAAGGTGGTGTGGATTTGATCGCTTGACTTTATATTGTGGTCGTTGTTCAGTTCCCTCAGTCTTGTCTGACTCTTTGCGACCTCATGGACTGCAGCATGCCAGGTTTCCCTTCAGTATCTCCTGGAGCTTGCTCAAACTCATGTCCATTGAGTCAGTGATGTCATCCAACTATCTCATCCTCTGTCATCCCTTTCTCTTCCTGCCTTCAATCTTTCACAGCATCAGGGTCTTTTCTAATGAATTGGCTCTTTGCATCAGGTAGCCAAAGTATCAGAGCTTCAGCTTCAGCATCAGTCCTTCCAATTAATATTCAGGATTGACTTCCTTTGTGATTGACTGGTTTGATCTCCTTGCAGTCCACGGGATTTTCAAGAGCCTTCTCCAACACCACAGTTCAAAAGCATTGATTCTTTGGCACTCAGTCTTTATGGTACAACTCTCACATCCATACCTGACTACTGGAAAAACCATAGCTTTGACTAGACAGAGATTTGTCGGCAAAGTAATGTCTCTGCTTTTTAATATGCTGTCTAGATTGGTCATAGTTTTTCTTCCAAAGAGCAAGNTGGCACTCAGTCTTTATGGTACAACTCTCACATCCATACCTGACTACTGGAAAAACCATAGCTTTGACTAGACAGAGATTTGTCGGCAAAGTAATGTCTCTGCTTTTTAATATGCTGTCTAGATTGGTCATAGTTTTTCTTCCAAAGAGCAAGGATCTTTTAATTTCATGACTGTAGCCACCATCCGCAGTGATTTTGGAGCCCAAGAAAATAAATTCTGTCACTCTTTCCATTGTTTCCCCATCTATTTGCCATGAAGTGATGAGAACAGATGCCACTATCTTAGTTTTTTGAATGTTGAGTTTTAAGTCAGCTTTTTCAGTCTTCTCTTTCACTTTCATCAAGAGGTTCTTCGGTTCTTCTTCACTTTCTGCCATAAGGGTGTTGTCATCTGCATATCTGAGTTTATTGATATTAGTAATTTATTAAATGCTCATTTGGTGCCAGCTGTGGATTTGTACTGGTCCAAGGCCATGAGGAATATACACAGAAGGGTATAGCTTGCTGTCTGCAGTTTAAGAAAGTGGTTCATGCGTACATGTGAGCTCAGTCGTGTCCGACTCTTTGCAACCCCATGGACTATAGCCTTCCAGGCTGCTCTGTCCATGAGGTTCTCCAGGCAAGAATACTAGAGTGGGTTGCTGTTTCCCTCTCCAAGGGATCTTCCTGTCCCCGGGATCAATCTGTCATCTCTTGCATCTCCTCCATTGGCAGATGGGTTCTTTACTAGCTGAATCACCAGGGAAGCTCAAGGAAAGCAGGTATTTTGGTCCCAGAATAGGTGACAGATGAGGTGGTGTGTTATTGCAGCCTTGGGTATCCAGATAGGAGCCTGCAAGCCAGACAAGGACCCAGAGAAAGTGGAGGTGGCCTGAGGTCACCAGGTAAGGCATGATCAGAGCAGGCAGGGCTGGCTCAGAGCTCTAAGGGTTGGAAGGAGTAGAGATGGGTGAACATNGTAAGGGTGTTGTCATCTGCATATCTGAGTTTATTGATATTAGTAATTTATTAAATGCTCATTTGGTGCCAGCTGTGGATTTGTACTGGTCCAAGGCCATGAGGAATATACACAGAAGGGTATAGCTTGCTGTCTGCAGTTTAAGAAAGTGGTTCATGCGTACATGTGAGCTCAGTCGTGTCCGACTCTTTGCAACCCCATGGACTATAGCCTTCCAGGCTGCTCTGTCCATGAGGTTCTCCAGGCAAGAATACTAGAGTGGGTTGCTGTTTCCCTCTCCAAGGGATCTTCCTGTCCCCGGGATCAATCTGTCATCTCTTGCATCTCCTCCATTGGCAGATGGGTTCTTTACTAGCTGAATCACCAGGGAAGCTCAAGGAAAGCAGGTATTTTGGTCCCAGAATAGGTGACAGATGAGGTGGTGTGTTATTGCAGCCTTGGGTATCCAGATAGGAGCCTGCAAGCCAGACAAGGACCCAGAGAAAGTGGAGGTGGCCTGAGGTCACCAGGTAAGGCATGATCAGAGCAGGCAGGGCTGGCTCAGAGCTCTAAGGGTTGGAAGGAGTAGAGATGGGTGAACATTCCAGAAAGGGGGCAGAGGGTGACAATGGGAGGGAGAACGAGGAGGAGGAGAAGATGGAGATGGCAGAAATGACGGTCTTTAGGGAATACAGCACCCCAGGAGCCGAGTGCTGAGCCGCCTTGCGAGCAGGGGGTTAGGCAGCCGTGGTCCCATCCCAGGGCCTCAGAGCTGAGAAGATGAATGCGTTCCTGTTCTGATAACCAGACAGTTATCTCTGAGATTCTGACCTGACTCCCTCAGCACTGCCATATAGATTTATTTTTTAATCTAAAATTGCACTTTTCGAAAAGGCCAGGATTTCCCAAGGAAGCAATAGAGGTAAAAAAAAAAGGACTTTCCCCCACAAGGGTCTCTCAGTATGAAAATTACACAAGTTCTTAGAAATTTTACCTCAGAGAATTCTTTGTTTGTTCTTTTGGTTGTGTCATGGGGTGCTTTTTTTTTTATTTGTATTTTTAAGTAATATGTTTTTAATTGAAAAAAAAAAAAAAAAGTTTCCCTGGAATCTTGTAAGTCCCCTTTCAGAGCTTGTGGCTCTCATCGAGAGCCCTACCGGGGACTGATGACTGTCTGTCCAGGGAAGCCACTGGGGTGTGTAGGCAAGACTCCTGTCTTTCACCCAGGGTGCTCCCATCACTTGGAGAGGTTATGTCCTGTGTATGTGACATGAGCTTCTTGATGAAGGCGAAAGAGGAGAATGGAAAAGCTGGCTTAAAACTCAACATTCAAAAAACAAAGACCATGGCATCTGGTCCCATCACATCATGGCAAATAGATGGGGGAATAATGGAAACAGTGGCTCCAAAATCACTGCAGATGGTGACTGCAGCTGTGAAATTAAGATGCTTCTCCTTGGAAGAAAAGCTGTGACCAACCTAGACAGTGTATTAGAAACAAAGGTCCATATAGTCAAAGCTATGGTTTTTTCGAGTAGTCAGGATATGAGAGGTGGACCATAAAGAAGACTGAGTGCTGAAGAGCTGATCTTTTGAACTCTAGAGCTGGAGAAGACTGTTGAAAGGCCCTTGAACTGCAAGAGATCAAACCAGTCAATCCTTTAGGATTTTCTTTAGAAAATCAGTCCTGAATATTCATTGCAAGGACTGATCCTGAAGCTGAAGCTCCAATATTTTGCCCACCTCATGTGAAAAGCTGACTCATTGGAAAAGACTCTGATGCTGGACAAGATTGAGGGCAGGAGGAGAAGGGGGTGATGGAGATTGAGATGGTTGGATGGCATCACTGACTCAATGGACATGAGTATGAGCAAACTCCAGGAGATGGTGAAGGACAGGGAAGCCTGGCCTGCTGCAGTCCATGGGGTTGCGATGAGCCAGGCACAACTTAGCGACTGAACAACTTCAGTGTGAAATGTATTTATAGAAAATCACGACCATTTCCCAAATGTCATCTTTGCTAGAGGATGTGACATGCCATGTCCTGATTGTTTTTTTTTTTTCACTTCTAAAAAACATGTCAGGACAACACAAATGAAAAAGCATGATGTGTCCTGATTCGTCACGTGATGGGACGCTGGCTCTGTACTCCATCTTTGCTTCTTGGCTCCTCTCCCTGTCCAGGACCTTTGCAGCCTGTCCGCCTGCCCTGCAGGCTTTTGCTCTCCATTTCTGCCAACAACTTCCACACTGCCAAGCCTTTCCCTTCTTGGTGGAGAGAACACTTCATTANTCGTCACGTGATGTGACGCTGGCTCTGTACTCCATCTTTGCTTCTTGGCTCCTCTCCCTGTCCAGGACCTTTGCAGCCTGTCCGCCTGCCCTGCAGGCTTTTGCTCTCCATTTCTGCCAACAACTTCCACACTGCCAAGCCTTTCCCTTCTTGGTGGAGAGAACACTTCATTAGGATGAGACACTATTTCACCCAAAAAATGGTGGAAGTTGTGACTGAGGCGTGAGGATTTAGACGGTTTCTCATGTGTTAGACTACACCCACTTTCTGTGTAGGAGCCATTTGTATAGAATAGCTTCTTCATCCTTTTATTTTCAACCTTTCTTTCTTCTTTTATTTATGTAGTTTTCCCCAGCCTGAAATGTTTGTCTTTTATTTGGAGTATTCAATCTACTTATTTTATTTTGTTTTCGCTTTGTTTACAATCCTTTAATCAAAAGCAGAATTTTAAATTGGGTTATAATTCATATATGTTGAAATGCACAAATGTGATGTGTTCAGCTTACTCTGATTTTGAGAAATGATTGTGTCATATAACCCACATCTCCATCAAAATAAAGAACTTTCCCGCCACCAGTTTTGTACACTGGCTGTGTTGACTGATGGTCTTGGGTGCATTTCTGTTTTTCTCTCTGCAACCTGAACCTCTCAATCCCATTTGCCTCAGCAGCTCTGGTTCCTTTAAACAGAAACTTTTGAAAACCATTAAAAAAAAATTAAAGTGTAGTTAATTCGCGATGTCCTGCATGTTTCAGATATACAGCAGCATGGTTCACTTATATATGTATGCGTGCGGGCTAAATCGCTTCAGTTGTGTCTGACTCTTTGCAACCCTTTGGACTGTAGCTCGCCAGACTCCTCTGTCCATGGAATTCTCCAGGCAAGAATACTGGAGTGGGTTTCCATGCCCTTCTCCAGGGGATCTTCCCAAACCAGGGACCCAACCGATGTCTCTTAAATCTCCTGCATTGGCAGGTGGGTTCTTTACCACTAGCGCTATCTGGGAAGCCCATAGATATTCTTTTACAGATTCTTTTCCATTATAGATTGTTACAAGATTCTGAATATAGTTCCCTGTGCTATACAATAAATCCTTCTTGTTTATCTATTTTATGTATAGAGGTGTGGATAAGTAAATCCCAGTCTTCTAATTCCCTTTGGTAACTGTATATTTTCTATATTGTAAATTTATTTCTCTTCACTCCTCTGAGTGTTCTTGTTCCATCTGTAAAATAAAGGGAAAGTGTTTAGCCTGTACTCTCTTGTTCTGTCTGCGTTTCCAGCCTGTGATTTTCTCTGCAGAAATGACCACCTCTTTAAATTGGACCATGAACACCAAAGCAAACTTTGCACAGGCAGAAAGGTCAAATACCATCATCATCATCAGCTTGCATTGGGGCGTATTTTTTTTAAGAGTATACGGACATGGATGTTTAAAAGAAGTCAGCTGAGTGTGTAGTACAGTAGTCAGTCATTTAGAAGTGCTTTGTTTTTGTATTTTAAACTAATCATAGCTCCAAAATTACTATACCAGTTGTGCAGTATTTAAAATCTTTTGCCTAGCTCATGATTTTTGACACTGTGGTAAGTTCAGTGGAGCAGAGTCTCATTCACACCCCACTTGCGCATAATTGGGATAATTAAGGCAGTCCTGGGCTGCCATTCACCTCTTCCAGCAGGAAAATGAAGCTTTATCAGATGAATCCATATTGTGAGTGGGATTAGGTCCCTGATGGGGGGCGTATACCTCCCCAGAGAAGAGCATCTTTTTCGTATCGCAGTGTACATCAGTCCTCAACTCTTCTTTCCACCTGATTTCTACCAAGGACTTTAGGAAGTGATAAACTCTAGGTCCTCCTCCAGCTCAGAAGTTCTGAGTTCTTGCCAGTATCATGCTGGCAAGAAACTGGGACATTAATTTCCTTTGAAAACTTGAAAGTGATAGCAATTTTATTTTTGGAAAAGTTGCCCTTCTTCCTTCAGACTGTCTCTTAGCCCCCTACTTCCTGTCCTTCCGCCAGAGTTTGACTGATACTTGCTTTTGTATTATAATCGCTAGTTAATGTCTAACCTTCCTGAGAAGTTCTTCCCTGAAGCTCTATTCCACAGATAAGAAAATGTTGCATCATCTGGAGTGTAGGGTTGGGTAGTCATGGCCCTTTGGGTTATCTGGCCCAGCTGACTCTTGGATCTCACCGAGTTGAGCATGCATATTCTTGCTGGGAGGAACCCTGAGTAGGTCCTTACTATTCTACATCATCGTTCATGCAGAGTCTGTCTCTACCGGCCTGTCTTCCACACTAGGCTGTTACAAATCTGTTTTATTTATTCTGTGTTTGAATTTGGAGTTCCCTACCCAATAATTTAATATTTTTAAAATGACACCGTTGGTCTCTGATTTGTTGTGAGCGAGAATAGAGTTAGCCAGCCTGCAATTTGCTGCTCTCCCCTTTACCCTCCCAACATCTCCTCATTAGCTCATAATTGTTTTCATAACCTCCTCGGAGTCTGGTGTGATCTTACTTTCCGCCCTGTGTGACCACCCCCCCCACCAAGGTAGTTAAATGGAATTTTGCTCTCTTTATGAATTAAACATGTCATCTCTATTTGAAATGTTCCTGAACCCACGGTGCTATATTTTGGCAAAGTAAATACTATTTTCAGAGAATTTGCAATCCATCCGTTTCTATTTCCTTTTATTAGGAGATATAATGATCTGATGAGGCGTGAGTAGGGTGATCTGATGATGCGTGAGCCATGAGCATTGTTCACCTGGGAAGAAGTGCCGGCCTGCAGATTTGCAGTTTATATGTATGACAGTCCCTGCCTGCTGATTTGCACTTGCTTGGACCCTTTTTGTTCATTTGAGACTTATTGCCTTGATTGGCAGTTACTGACTTTGCACACCGCTTGCAGGGCCCCAGGGCTGAGAAAGAGTGTGTCCGTGGGAGCTCTCCCCACAACAGACCAAACCCAAGGGTCAGCGTGGGTCTTTCCTCTCTTCACTCGTCTTTTGACGGCTTCCATCTCTTTCTGGTGCTCTCTGTGCTGGTCCATGGAGCTCGCACTGGTCGCTACCTTGTCAGGGAGAACCGCTTCAATGGCCTTGTGAACTTCCTGGCCTGAATCCAAGACTCGGAGGACACGCCTGTGTGCTGGATCAGAGTGTCCGTGTCCGTGTCCGTGTCCGCCCAGGTCTGGCGTGTAGCGAGCAGGACAGATAGAGGCTTATGTGGGAGAATAAGAAGTGACAGCGTCTGTCTGGCAGGAGTGGAAGGAGCTGGAACGTGCCCGGGGCATCGGGCCCCTCCCCCCCCGCAGCCCACTCCTGAGCCCTTGTCCTTCCTCCTCCTCCCTCGCTACGCTGTGGCCCGCGCTGCCTGGCCGTGCTGTGCTTTTGCTCGTCTCTGAGTCCTTGCATGCAGAGCGCTCTCCCTGGGATGCGTGCACCCCTCGTCTCTCCCTGGGGACCCGACAGTCAGTCTCTGGAAGCTGGTGCTGCAGCCGCTGGTACCAGTTTGTCCTGGCCTCCTGTGCTTCCCCCCAGTGTCCTCTGCAAGACTCGACATTTTTATTAAACCTCGGCCGTCAGATGTGTTGGCGATCATTGGTCGCATATCCTGCTTGTCCTGCAGATCAAGACTTCCACTGAGCTCTGGCCTGGCACCTTACAAACATAAACTGGAGGTTAGAGAATTTCTCAGGAAGCGCGCCGGCCGCTGGTGTCCATGGAGATGTGAAACACCTGGAGCCGTCGCCTTCTGGGTCACCTCCGCGCGCTGAGCTCCCCGGCCTCCTCTGCGGCCCCTCTTTCCCTAGCGTGCCTGCGTCTCGCCTCTCACTGCCTTCTTTGTGTTGACTCCTGACCTCACTGCTGGCACTTGACAAACCCTTTGGCTATTTACGGTAGGCGTTAATGACAGGATCAACACGCTAACTGAACTTCATAGTGCGGAAGTATGTTTCCTGTTGATACTCAATAAAGCAGGGTGGAATAATTTGAATTCTATATAAAGGATATGATTATAAATGATATCCCTATTTACTCATATAAAAGGCTAAATGGAAGATGATTAGTGAATCCTGTTTTCCGTTTTTCCTAAGGTGATTTCTTAATCTTCCAAAGATCCCTATGATACAGAGAAGAAAAGGAATAAGCCCATTAGAAGTTACTTAACGTTTTTACGAAGCTGTTTAAAGCTTTAGAACTGGGTAATTTTTCTGTCCCTTTATTATGTTGTGACATAGGAGAAAATAAAGTATAGACATCCATTCTTCTGTACTTTGTTAACCTGGTAACAGTGTTCTTAGATGTTTTACTGATGACAATATCCAGTTACTGGCACTTGTCATAAGCAGAATGGACTTTTTAGATTTAACAAATATTTCCCCTCTTTTGCTATATTGCCACCAAAAAATGTCAGTATTCGTAATGAATCTAAATCTTTCCAAATCCCATTCATAGTCCATCCCTGGGTATCTGCAGAGAATTAGCTCCAGAAACCCCCTCAGGTATTAAAATTCTGTGGCTGCTAAAAAGTTCCTTCCTCGTGTAAAATGGTGTAGTATTTGCATATAACCTAAGCAGATCTTCCTGTATAATTTAAATCATCTCTAGATTACTTGTAATGCCTAATACAATGTAAATGCTATGTAAATAGTTATAAATACAATGTAAATGAGATGTAAATAGTTGTAAATACAATGTAAATGCTCTGTCAATATTTGTTGGGGTGCAGCACATTCAGGGTTTGCTTTTTGGAGCTTTCTGTATTTGTGTGTGTGTGCTAAGTCACTTCAGTCACGTCAGCCTCTTTGTGACCCCATGGACTGTAGCCTGCCANTTGTTGGGGTGCAGCACATTCAGGGTTTGCTTTTTGGAGCTTTCTGTATTTGTGTGTGTGTGCTAAGTCACTTCAGTCACGTCAGCCTCTTTGTGACCCCATGGACTGTAGCCTGCCAAGTTCTATCCAAGGGGTTCTCCAGGCAAGAATACTGGAGTAGGTTGCATGGGCTCCTTCAGGGGATCTTCCTTTTTGCCCTGCTGTCTGATGATTAAATACTATTCTTTTAAATGTCCTTTATCCTCTTTGTCCTTAACTTCTTTACCCAGTTGTCTCCTGGCCACGTTGTGGGTGTTTCATCACTTATCGATGACTAATTCTTCCTTGGCGTGTAAATGTTGCATGTTGCAGCCAGGAAGATAATGTATAAAGCCATCTTTTAAATAATTAAGACATGTGTTCACTGGCGGCCGTGCTGGGTGTCCGCTGCTGCCTGGGCCTCCTCTAGCTGCGGCGGGCGGGTCTCCTCTTCAGCTGCAGCACGCGGGCGCCTTGCGGCGGTGGCTTCCCGAGTTGCTTGAGGCACACGAGCTCCAGAAATCCTGGCTCCTGGGCTCTCGAGTGCTGGCTTCGTCGTCGTGGTGCACAGGCTCAGTGGGTCCGCGTGTGGAATCTTCCTGGACCAGGGACGGACCCCCCGAGCCCTGCACAGGCAGGCCGATTTGTGCACAGGCTCAGTGGTTCCGTGTGTGGAATCTTCCTGGACCAGGGACGGAACCCCCGAGCCCTGCACAGGCAGGCCGATTCGTAACCACTGGACCACCGGGGAAGTCCTGTATAAAGGCACTTTCGGCTAAATGTGTCTGCTCTCTGTTGCATCCCTAGAGTTGGGGAGGCTTCTCATTACCTTCTTACCATTAATTCTGTCTTCACTTTTTGTTAAGGAAGACATCTGATCCAAAGCCCCTCTCTGAGCAGCATGTTGAAGTGTTAAATTTGGTCATCGTGTAGAAGACCCTCTCCCTAGAGAGATCTGGGAGCATAATGGGGTCGGGGCTATTATCCTCACAATGTCCAGCGGCTTCTCTTTGGGAACCTAACTGGGAAGCTGCACAAGCTGCTAATGGTCCTGGAGGCGGCCTTCTGTTCAGCACAGCAGAGCTGCCTTCCTGAGATGGGAGGGCGGAGAGACCACTTGCTGTTAACTGTATTATATGTCAGCGAGATCAGGACACAAGTTACTGTCTCCCAGGATGTTAGTTTGCCCTGGATTTCAGTGGGTTTCCACGAGGATTTCCGTGTTCAAGGGATAGACCTCACACGCTACAGGAGATTCTANCTTGCTGTTAACTGTATTATATGTCAGCGAGATCAGGACACAAGTTACTGTCTCCCAGGATGTTAGTTTGCCCTGGATTTCAGTGGGTTTCCACGAGGATTTCCGTGTTCAAGGGATAGACCTCACACGCTACAGGAGATTCTATGCAAAGTACACCTACCCCCAGGGCTACTTCCTGGTGCCCCCTACCCTACCCATCACGGGAACACACAATCTTGAAAAGGTGAGAAAAAGGTGGATTCTGCAAAAGAAAGTTGACCAGAGGCATTTGACCTCATGAAGGCTTCGGGAGGTGGGAGTCTGGGGCAGTTCCCAGGGCACCGAGACCACTTTAGCCCAAGTTGGGATGGAAACTAGGAAGTCTCTGCCTTTTGATTCCTGGCTTGCTCATTATCCTCTGCACCCATCTCTGCATATTAGCAGAGATGTCTACCCTGTCTATTCTTAACAACACAGCTATGATTCTTAACCCATCCCACCAACCCCTGGACTCTTAAGTGTGCAGAAAGTGAAGGTGGAAGTGAAAGATGCTCAGTCGTGTCTGACTCTTTGCAACCCCATGGGCTGTAGTCCCTGGAATTCTCCAGGCCAGAAAGATGGAGTGGGTAGCCTTAGAGCAGCCTGAAATTTGGGGAGGGTTTGGTGGAAAAGAGGGAGGTTAAGAACCCTTGTTACCTTTGACCTTTTTTTCTGTGTGGATTCCAGGATGGTTTTGTACAATAGCGGAATTTGATGGGCGAGTTATAAAAAATTGCCACTGATCAAAAAATTACATTTGCCAGATTTTTGAGCCCCTGTATCTGCTAGGCCATATTCTAGGCATGGAGATCTGTTGTCAGTGGTCAAGATGTGGAGTAGGGGGTGTATACAAGCTGCATTACATTCTAACCAGGGGCAGAGAACTGAGTTAGTGGTCAGCAACAATAAAACTGGCTTATAGAACTGGCTTACTGATAACAATAAAAATAAACATCCTGTACCTGCTTCTACCTAAGTCAGGACCTCCTGACTTTCCTAGAAAAGGAGGGCCCCAATCTCATAATAGGAAACAGGTCTAAAGTTTTTAAATATTTGGCTATTCTAAAGCCCTTTCTTTATGTCCATTTTCCTTCTTTTGTCACAGTCTAGTCGGGGCTTCTCTTGTGGCATCAGCTGATAAAGAATCCTCCTACAATGCAGGAGGCCTGGGTTTGATCCCTGGGTTGGGAAGATGCCCTGGAGAAGGGAAAGGCTACCCGCTCCAGTATTCTGGCCTAGAGAATTCTATGGACTGTATAGTCTATGGGGTCGCAAAGAGTCGGACATGACTGAGTGACTTTCAGAAAGAAAGGAAGGGGGGCACAGTGGCGGGTTGTCTTAGGGTGCTCACAAGTCTTCAGGACTTTTGAATTCAGATCTCTTTCTACCAAAATCTCCCTTTCTGTTCCCCAAATCTTACCCCAAGCTACTGTGTCCCTCTTTTTTTTTTTAAAAAAAAAAGGCATTTTAGTGATGTTATTCACGCATGCATCCATTCAACAAGTGTTTGTCAGCACCAGCTCAAGGCCAGATAATATGAAGATGCTGAGGATGCAGAAAAATCAGAGGATGTTGGCTCAAGAGGTCCTGAGTGACTGAGGGGGTGTAAGGGGACCCCATTGAGAAGGACCAGGGCCCCTGCAGTTCTGGGACGTGGGGAGGTTGGAGGAAATTGCTGTGCGGTCCTGTGAACCGGATCTCGAGAGGTCCCCACATTCAGGAAGAGGAACCCAGCCTGTTCCCTTCAGTGTCACAGCCCCTCTCTCTGCACCTCACAATTGCCTCCCAATCCTTGACGTTAAGTAATATTCTAAGAACCTGTAACATTCTCATTATTTTGTTTAAATAAAATAGTAAACTACATTAGCCAGAAACCTTGATGCTAGTTTGCCATATTTTTACGAGTTACCTGATAGAATGGGTAGAAGAGAAGCAAAGGAGTTAGCACATTTGCCATTTTCTGCTAGTGTGAACTCAAATGTTGTCATTGTGATAAAGCCTTTTAAAGGTCATTTAGAAAATAGAGTAATTGGTTGCATTGCAGAGATCATGAAAGATCACAAATATGTACTTAACGTGTAAATGTAAAACATGAAACTTCTAACTATATATTATATAAATGGGGACATGTGGCTTGGGAACAAATTTATTGTGGTTCATAAAGAGTCCCATGTTGTAAGTGTTTTAGATTGGTGTAAAATGATG
>SJYS01013172.1:1381716-1395279 GCA_006410695.1 Philantomba maxwellii | reverse complement strand
CCAAAGCTCGAGCGTACCTCCGAAACCTGATGCCTGGGGGTCTGGGGCCGAACGGAGATCCCGGACGAGCCCCCAAATGTTGAACCGCAAGGTTCCGCCCTGGAGTCCGTCGCCCAAGACCACCAAGGCACAGGATCGATGCAAATAGCAAGAGGATTTATTGAACCGGCGCGCCGGGGTTCTGTCCTCCTTAAGCAAGGAGCGAACCCCGATGACAGTTACAGAACAGTTTTTAAGCACAAAAAACCACATTGGGCGGGGAGGTATAGATATATCATGATTGGTCACAATAATGCTGACCTTTACAAGGATAGGCTCGTGAGGGTCTGGCGATATTTTTCACAATCTGCGGATAACACACAGTTTACACAACTTGTTTTTCTGACTCTCTGGAAAGTCTGACTCTCTGGAAAGTCAAACTTTCCAGGTCAGGGTCTGTGAGTCACAGACCCTCCAGGTCAGGGTCTGTGAATTACAAATAACAGAGATAACCTTTCAGTTGGTCTGCAAAGTCCCTAAATCTTACAGGTGACTTCCTCACACTTGCATGCAGAGCGCTCTCCCTGGGATGCGTGCACCCCTCGTCTCTCCCTGGGGACCCGACAGTCAGTCTCTGGAAGCTGGTGCTGCAGCCGCTGGTACCAGTTTGTCCTGGCCTCCTGTGCTTCCCCCCAGTGTCCTCTGCAAGACTCGACATTTTTATTAAACCTCGGCCGTCAGATGTGTTGGCGATCATTGGTCGCATATCCTGCTTGTCCTGCAGATCAAGACTTCCACTGAGCTCTGGCCTGGCACCTTACAAACATAAACTGGAGGTTAGAGAATTTCTCAGGAAGCGCGCCGGCCGCTGGTGTCCATGGAGATGTGAAACACCTGGAGCCGTCGCCTTCTGGGTCACCTCCGCGCGCTGAGCTCCCCGGCCTCCTCTGCGGCCCCTCTTTCCCTAGCGTGCCTGCGTCTCGCCTCTCACTGCCTTCTTTGTGTTGACTCCTGACCTCACTGCTGGCACTTGACAAACCCTTTGGCTATTTACGGTAGGCGTTAATGACAGGATCAACACGCTAACTGAACTTCATAGTGCGGAAGTATGTTTCCTGTTGATACTCAATAAAGCAGGGTGGAATAATTTGAATTCTATATAAAGGATATGATTATAAATGATATCCCTATTTACTCATATAAAAGGCTAAATGGAAGATGATTAGTGAATCCTGTTTTCCGTTTTTCCTAAGGTGATTTCTTAATCTTCCAAAGATCCCTATGATACAGAGAAGAAAAGGAATAAGCCCATTAGAAGTTACTTAACGTTTTTACGAAGCTGTTTAAAGCTTTAGAACTGGGTAATTTTTCTGTCCCTTTATTATGTTGTGACATAGGAGAAAATAAAGTATAGACATCCATTCTTCTGTACTTTGTTAACCTGGTAACAGTGTTCTTAGATGTTTTACTGATGACAATATCCAGTTACTGGCACTTGTCATAAGCAGAATGGACTTTTTAGATTTAACAAATATTTCCCCTCTTTTGCTATATTGCCACCAAAAAATGTCAGTATTCGTAATGAATCTAAATCTTTCCAAATCCCATTCATAGTCCATCCCTGGGTATCTGCAGAGAATTAGCTCCAGAAACCCCCTCAGGTATTAAAATTCTGTGGCTGCTAAAAAGTTCCTTCCTCGTGTAAAATGGTGTAGTATTTGCATATAACCTAAGCAGATCTTCCTGTATAATTTAAATCATCTCTAGATTACTTGTAATGCCTAATACAATGTAAATGCTATGTAAATAGTTATAAATACAATGTAAATGAGATGTAAATAGTTGTAAATACAATGTAAATGCTCTGTCAATATTTGTTGGGGTGCAGCACATTCAGGGTTTGCTTTTTGGAGCTTTCTGTATTTGTGTGTGTGTGCTAAGTCACTTCAGTCACGTCAGCCTCTTTGTGACCCCATGGACTGTAGCCTGCCAAGTTCTATCCAAGGGGTTCTCCAGGCAAGAATACTGGAGTAGGTTGCATGGGCTCCTTCAGGGGATCTTCCTTTTTGCCCTGCTGTCTGATGATTAAATACTATTCTTTTAAATGTCCTTTATCCTCTTTGTCCTTAACTTCTTTACCCAGTTGTCTCCTGGCCACGTTGTGGGTGTTTCATCACTTATCGATGACTAATTCTTCCTTGGCGTGTAAATGTTGCATGTTGCAGCCAGGAAGATAATGTATAAAGCCATCTTTTAAATAATTAAGACATGTGTTCACTGGCGGCCGTGCTGGGTGTCCGCTGCTGCCTGGGCCTCCTCTAGCTGCGGCGGGCGGGTCTCCTCTTCAGCTGCAGCACGCGGGCGCCTTGCGGCGGTGGCTTCCCGAGTTGCTTGAGGCACACGAGCTCCAGAAATCCTGGCTCCTGGGCTCTCGAGTGCTGGCTTCGTCGTCGTGGTGCACAGGCTCAGTGGGTCCGCGTGTGGAATCTTCCTGGACCAGGGACGGACCCCCCGAGCCCTGCACAGGCAGGCCGATTTGTGCACAGGCTCAGTGGTTCCGTGTGTGGAATCTTCCTGGACCAGGGACGGAACCCCCGAGCCCTGCACAGGCAGGCCGATTCGTAACCACTGGACCACCGGGGAAGTCCTGTATAAAGGCACTTTCGGCTAAATGTGTCTGCTCTCTGTTGCATCCCTAGGGTTGGGGAGGCTTCTCATTACCTTCTTACCATTAATTCTGTCTTCACTTTTTGTTAAGGAAGACATCTGATCCAAAGCCCCTCTCTGAGCAGCATGTTGAAGTGTTAAATTTGGTCATCGTGTAGAAGACCCTCTCCCTAGAGAGATCTGGGAGCATAATGGGGTCGGGGCTATTATCCTCACAATGTCCAGCGGCTTCTCTTTGGGAACCTAACTGGGAAGCTGCACAAGCTGCTAATGGTCCTGGAGGCGGCCTTCTGTTAAGCACAGCAGAGCTGCCTTCCTGAGATGGGAGGGCGGAGAGACCACTTGCTGTTAACTGTATTATATGTCAGCGAGATCAGGACACAAGTTACTGTCTCCCAGGATGTTAGTTTGCCCTGGATTTCAGTGGGTTTCCACGAGGATTTCCGTGTTCAAGGGATAGACCTCACACGCTACAGGAGATTCTATGCAAAGTACACCTACCCCCAGGGCTACTTCCTGGTGCCCCCTACCCTACCCATCACGGGAACACACAATCTTGAAAAGGTGAGAAAAAGGTGGATTCTGCAAAAGAAAGTTGACCAGAGGCATTTGACCTCATGAAGGCTTCGGGAGGTGGGAGTCTGGGGCAGTTCCCAGGGCACCGAGACCACTTTAGCCCAAGTTGGGATGGAAACTAGGAAGTCTCTGCCTTTTGATTCCTGGCTTGCTCATTATCCTCTGCACCCATCTCTGCATATTAGCAGAGATGTCTACCCTGTCTATTCTTAACAACACAGCTATGATTCTTAACCCATCCCACCAACCCCTGGACTCTTAAGTGTGCAGAAAGTGAAGGTGGAAGTGAAAGATGCTCAGTCGTGTCTGACTCTTTGCAACCCCATGGGCTGTAGTCCCTGGAATTCTCCAGGCCAGAAAGATGGAGTGGGTAGCCTTAGAGCAGCCTGAAATTTGGGGAGGGTTTGGTGGAAAAGAGGGAGGTTAAGAACCCTTGTTACCTTTGACCTTTTTTTCTGTGTGGATTCCAGGATGGTTTTGTACAATAGCGGAATTTGATGGGCGAGTTATAAAAAATTGCCACTGATCAAAAAATTACATTTGCCAGATTTTTGAGCCCCTGTATCTGCTAGGCCATATTCTAGGCATGGAGATCTGTTGTCAGTGGTCAAGATGTGGAGTAGGGGGTGTATACAAGCTGCATTACATTCTAACCAGGGGCAGAGAACTGAGTTAGTGGTCAGCAACAATAAAACTGGCTTATAGAACTGGCTTACTGATAACAATAAAAATAAACATCCTGTACCTGCTTCTACCTAAGTCAGGACCTCCTGACTTTCCTAGAAAAGGAGGGCCCCAATCTCATAATAGGAAACAGGTCTAAAGTTTTTAAATATTTGGCTATTCTAAAGCCCTTTCTTTATGTCCATTTTCCTTCTTTTGTCACAGTCTAGTCGGGGCTTCTCTTGTGGCATCAGCTGATAAAGAATCCTCCTACAATGCAGGAGGCCTGGGTTTGATCCCTGGGTTGGGAAGATGCCCTGGAGAAGGGAAAGGCTACCCGCTCCAGTATTCTGGCCTAGAGAATTCTATGGACTGTATAGTCTATGGGGTCGCAAAGAGTCGGACATGACTGAGTGACTTTCAGAAAGAAAGGAAGGGGGGCACAGTGGCGGGTTGTCTTAGGGTGCTCACAAGTCTTCAGGACTTTTGAATTCAGATCTCTTTCTACCAAAGTCTCCCTTTCTGTTCCCCAAATCTTACCCCAAGCTACTGTGTCCCTCTTTTTTTTTTTAAAAAAAAAAGGCATTTTAGTGATGTTATTCACGCATGCATCCATTCAACAAGTGTTTGTCAGCACCAGCTCAAGGCCAGATAATATGAAGATGCTGAGGATGCAGAAAAATCAGAGGATGTTGGCTCAAGAGGTCCTGAGTGACTGAGGGGGTGTAAGGGGACCCCATTGAGAAGGACCAGGGCCCCTGCAGTTCTGGGACGTGGGGAGGTTGGAGGAAATTGCTGTGCGGTCCTGTGAACCGGATCTCGAGAGGTCCCCACATTCAGGAAGAGGAACCCAGCCTGTTCCCTTCAGTGTCACAGCCCCTCTCTCTGCACCTCACAATTGCCTCCCAATCCTTGACGTTAAGTAATATTCTAAGAACCTGTAACATTCTCATTATTTTGTTTAAATAAAATAGTAAACTACATTAGCCAGAAACCTTGATGCTAGTTTGCCATATTTTTACGAGTTACCTGATAGAATGGGTAGAAGAGAAGCAAAGGAGTTAGCACATTTGCCATTTTCTGCTAGTGTGAACTCAAATGTTGTCATTGTGATAAAGCCTTTTAAAGGTCATTTAGAAAATAGAGTAATTGGTTGCATTGCAGAGATCATGAAAGATCACAAATATGTACTTAACGTGTAAATTTAAAACATGAAACTTCTAACTATATATTATATAAATGGGGACATGTGGCTTGGGAACAAATTTATTGTGGTTCATAAAGAGTCCCATGTTGTAAGTGTTTTAGATTGGTGTAAAATGATGACCCAGAGTATTGATGATTAAGACACTGATATCAAAGAGGTAAGTAAAAAGTTAATATAGAATAATTTCTTGAAATCTGAGAGTGGAAAAAAAATATTTCTAAAGTAATATTCGTATGAAGGTGAAGGTGAAGGTGAAGTCGCTCAGTCGTGTCCGACTCTTTGCGACCCCGTGGACTGTAACCTACTAGGCTTCTCCGTCCATGGGATTCTCCAGGCAAGATACTGGAGTGGATTGCCATTTCCTTCTCCAGGGGATCTTCCCAACCCAGGGATCGAACCTGGGTCTCCCGCATTGGAGGCAGATGCTTTAACCTCTGAGCCACCAGGGAAGCCCCTATATCGTATATATATTCGTATATCATGATATTATTACATATAGGCATGCATAGTTAAATTAATGAAGTATTATAATTAGACACTTGACTTTTATCTCTGTCTATAAAAGTATATATGTTTGTCCTGGCCAAAATTTGAAATTCTCTCATTTGAAAATGAGGGGCTGTCTTACATGCAGGGCCAGCTGACTCATAGGAAGTTCCACACAGCCGGGTAGGTGGCAGTGGGTCCAGCATGAGATGTTCTTGGTGGACTCCAGAAGCCTCCAGAAAGTGAAGGAACATGGTTTGGGTGGAAGGACAACCACCCTTAGAGCACTGGCCACTGGGCGGGACTTTATCTGATACGCATGTTAGATCCGCAGGATGCTTGCCAAAGTCGTCAGAGTTTTCAGAAGATGGGCTTGTCGTTTCCCCAGCAGCACACGGAAACACCTTCTCCACTGGATGCTGAGACGCTCTATGGTATTTCCAGCATCAGATAAGGCGGATCATTGCTTTGTCACATTTATCTTCGTGTTGATCAAGTCCCGGAAATTCATGCTGGGATTCAGTTCATGGTGCTCATGGGGATGGGGGAGGGAAGGGAAGTGCTCTGTAGACCATCTTGGGGAGAGGTGGGGCTGGTCCCTGGAGATGTTAGGATGGATTGTGGTTGAGCGGGGGAGCGTGCACTTGCTTTTGTATTTGGGCTTCCCTGGTGGNGAAATTCATGCTGGGATTCAGTTCATGGTGCTCATGGGGATGGGGGAGGGAAGGGAAGTGCTCTGTAGACCATCTTGGGGAGAGGTGGGGCTGGTCCCTGGAGATGTTAGGATGGATTGTGGTTGAGCGGGGGAGCGTGCACTTGCTTTTGTATTTGGGCTTCCCTGGTGGTGCTAGAGGTAAAGAACCTGCTTGCCAACGCAGGAGACATAAGAGATGTGGGTTTGATCCTTGAGTTGGGATGCATGGCAACCCTTTCCAGTATTCTTACCTGGAAAATCCCATGGACAGAGGAGCCTGGTGGGCTACAGTCCATGGGGTCGCACAGAGTCGGTCGGACACAACTGAAGCAACTTAGCATATAAGCGCACACACACGCTTTTGTATTTAATCTCAAAGTTTTCTCTAGTGCACTCTAAAGCATCCTTTACAAATGGCAAGTGAAAGCTAGCAGGTTTTCTATTAATATTTTGATGGCAGTAATTATAAATGTAACTGTAAAATTCATTCCAAATTTTGTTTACCTTGATAACCAGTTAGCCACCATCAAGTGCCTCAGATTTTTTCAAGGGTGCTCACTCTTCCAGNTCTCAAAGTTTTCTCTAGTGCACTCTAAAGCATCCTTTACAAATGGCAAGTGAAAGCTAGCAGGTTTTCTATTAATATTTTGATGGCAGTAATTATAAATGTAACTGTAAAATTCATTCCAAATTTTGTTTACCTTGATAACCAGTTAGCCACCATCAAGTGCCTCAGATTTTTTCAAGGGTGCTCACTCTTCCAGAAACCATCAAAGGTTGACCAGGGGTGGGCAAGGGGGCGCTTCTTGAATGTGAAGACAGTGATGGAACATTAGTTTGCAGACTTCATTTCCAAGAAACATTGCCACCTCCCCCTCTTTCTCAAGGGTTCTGTGGGGTTTGGGATCACAGCCAAGCTGTTGAGAGGTTCATCTGATGAAATCAAGTGGCACTAGAGAGCTAAAAATTTGCATCATTTAGGGCCATCTGTGTTAAGTAGATCCAAAATAATTTTGGTATTCATTGGTCATTAAAAGAGATAAATGACTTTTGGTTATCAATACAAATGTTGGACAAAACGGGGAGTCTCATCTTGAGCTTTCTCTTTCACAGCTTTTATACACTCTTGTGTTTGTCAAATTCCAGACCTTTGAAGATCCAGAGCCGAAATTATTTCATTTTCTCTGATGATCATGTCATTTTATTTTCCAATAAATGTCATTATTTTCTTGCAGTTGCTTTCATATTTAATTCCAAAGTTTTCATAGTTCACTCTAAACCATCCTTTACAAATGCCAAGTGAAAGCTAGCAGGTTTTCTGTTTTGATGGCAGCAATTATAAGTGTAATTGTAAAATTCATTCCAAATTTTATTTAACTTGATAACCAGTTAGCTGCCATCAAGTGCCTCAGATTTCATTTATCATCTGTGCAGGCACACTGTGGAGTCTTCAAATAACAAACCTTATACAAATTGAACGTTGGTGCTTTTGTCCTTTTCGCTCATTACTGCACTGTTCACTGCTTTCTCTGCTATTTTCTCTACCCTTCAGTCCAATTTGCAAGCCGGCACGGTCTTCTGGAGCAATATACCATTTTTTTTCATGATTGCAGAGGATGTCCCTCCCACGTCTGTTAAACATACCCCTCAAAAATCATTAAAAGCTGTTAACTTGACTACTGTTTATGTTGATAGTAAATGTCTCAGCATTGCTTTTTTGATTTTGCCCTGGCTTTATGTCTTTCTATGAACTCTTGTTTTGGTTAAAATGGAGCTATCATTCCTGTTATTGCATCTGAAAGTAACGATTATGGTGCTTACAATTCATTTGAACTGTACCTAGGAAAGAAAACACGAGAGGGACATCTCATTTCTTTTAGCGTTACCTGGAAAAATGGATTTGAAGCAAGGTTTGAGGGTAGTCAGTTGAAGTGAATTTGTGTTGCCTTTTCCCGTGACTGTCACATTTAATTGCATCCCCTTCGGAGGTCTTCAGGCCTGAAACAGACTGTCCACTGAGTGGTCAAAGACGGCACCTTCCTCCAGAATCAAAGCTATTGAAAAGGAAAGCCCTGTGCTTGAAAGGTTTCTTCCCGAGGGTTCAAGAGCTTCGCTGAGCATCCCCTTTGGAATTTTAACTCATCTTTGCTCTTCAGCACATTCTAGTTGGATGAGTGAGTCAGTGAGTGACTCACTCAGTAGGAGCAGGGGTGCTTGCCTTTGTAAATGGGCTGAGCACTTCCTGGTTTCCCCTTTTATTAATTTAGCATGTGATTACTGAGCACCAGTCTCTTCTGATCCACCGTTCTTTCCTGAGTGTCCTGGCGGGTGAGGGGAGGGGCAGGGGCCGAGATGACCAGCAGAACTAGGCAAGACCCTTCCCATCCTGTTGAGCTTGGTCCAAGGGGTCCAGGCATGTCCACGCAGGGCTCTGATGGAGATGTGCCAGAGGTGTGTCAGTCCTGTGTCCACTGAAAAGCAGAATTGGTAGGGTGTAAATATATATATATATTTCTAAAATTTTCAGATTTAGTTTGGCTGTGCTGGGTCTTCGCTGCTGCGTGGGCTGTTCTCTAGTTGCGGTGTGGGGGCTGTTCTCTGGTTGTGGTGCACGGACATCTCATTACAGTGGCTTCTCTTGGGGGGCACGGGCTCTGGGGCTCACGGGCTTAGTGGCCCTGCTGTATGTGGGATCTTTCCAGACCAGGGATCCAACCTGTGTCCCCTGCATTGGCAAGCCGACTCCTAACCAGTGGACCACAGGGAAGTCCCAGTTCAGTTCAGTTCAGTCGCTCAGTCGTGTCCGACTCTTTGCGACCCCATGAATCGCAGCACGCCAGGCCTCCCTGTCCATCACCATCTCTCGGAGTTCACTCAGACTCACATCCATCGAGTCCGTGATGCCATCCAGCCATCTCATCCTCGGTCGTCCCCTTCTTCTCCTACCCCCAATCCCTCCCAGCATCAGAGTCTTTTCCAATGAGTCAACTCTTCGCATGAGGTGGCCAAAGTACTGGAGTTTAAGCTTCAGCATCATTCCTTCCAAAGAAATCCCAGGGTTGATCTCCTTCAGAATGGACTGGTTGGATCTCCTTGCAGTCCAAGGGACTCTCAAGAGTCTTCTCCAACACCTGGTATGTTAATTAATATATTCATGAATTGCAAGGAATTGGCTTACATGACCGTGGGGTTGCCTAGGCAAGTCTGAAGTCTGTAGGGTGGGCTGGAAACTCTGGGACACGAGCTGACACAGTGGTCCTCAGGGAGACGTCTCCCTTCCTCTGGGAAGTGCCAGTTCTGTCCTTCACATCTTTCAGCTTTTTGGATCCGGCTCACCCAGCTTATCTAGAATGGTCTCCTTTGAATAAAGTCACCTGATTGGAGTTAATCATCACGTCTATCAATTTCCTTCACAGGACCCCTGGATTGATTGGCAGTCCGGTGCTATATAGCCTGGCCAGGTGGACAGATCGGTGGCATTCACAGCAGGTCATGGTCCCGCTCGCCTTGGTCTTGGTGTTGGGTCACGTCTGTGTGTGTAGCTGAAGAAAGACTGGATGCCCAGTGCTGGGCCATCTCAGCTGCCTGGTCAGGGGCTCAGTGAGAGTCAGGGAGCAGGGGGTGGTAGATGCCAAGGGGCCGATGGGGGACCACCTGACTTTGTCTGGAATCTGGAAGGAGAGAAATGTGGCTGGAACATGGCTGGGGGATAGATAAGTCGTCGGGGAGTGGCCAGGCTGTGGCTGGCTCGTGTGTTCGGGAAAGAAGCTGGGACTTGGGCGTCTTGGAGTTCCAGGTCCCTGAAGGTGCTCAGCAGAGAAGGCCACCTGGAGTGTCTCTGCCATGGCGGAAGCTGTATCTATGGAGTGCTCTGCAGGCTCTGCTGGACTATAGAGGATGCGGGGCACTATCTTCCTGCTCTCCCAGGAAAAGCCCCCAATCGGCATCTCTTGGGGAGCACTGCTGGGCTGTGAATGCCTCGACCTGGTGGAGGAGACCCTGAGAAAAAAAGGGTGCAAATGGCAAAGCGGGCAAGAGGGAGAACCTTCCAGCCCACTTGTTGGGAGGTGGCCTGGGCACAGCAGGAGGTGGAAGTGGACACAGGCAGGTGGCTCAGAGGGTAAAGCGTCTCCTGCAGTGTGGGAGACCTGGGTTTGATCCCTGGGTTGGGAAGATCCCCTGGAGAAGGAAAAATGGCAGTCCACTCCAGTAGTGGACTAGACAATCCCATGGACGGAGGAGCCTGGTAGGCTACAATTCATGGGGTTGCAAAGAGACACGACTGAACGGCTTCACTAGTCCCAGTTCGTGGGGGTTCCTGAGCCGGCTTGGAGGGCAGTGGAGGGCTGGTGAGCAGACCCAGTGGGCGGAAGGGCCCTGTGTGCAGCGGGGCCGTCTCTCTTGGTCTGCCCTTCCGTCACCCTCAGAGCATCCTTGTGCGCCTGCTCTGTGTGCCGTTACAGCCCCCGGCCAGCTCTTCAGGTCCTGACATCCAGAGGACGTCTGCTCCTGGGTGTGGGGATGGCGTTGCTCTCCAGAACATCAGCCTGCTCTGGAGTTCGTTCTCTGTTGTGTCCAGCAGCCAGCAGGAACTAGACAGAACCTCCCCAACCCAACCCCACCCCACCCTGCCATGATCACCTTTTGCACTTACTTCCACCAATGTGCCATGACCTCTCCTGCATGCCAGGTGCTGGGCACTTTGTGGTGAATTCAGTCATGAACAGAAGCACCGTCTCTGGCCTCAGGACACTGAGTCTAATGTTTCATAACCCATGGGCTCTAATTGCCAGGACTAATTCTCCAGGGACCTGCGAGGCACTGTTGTCAGAGGCCAGGGCGCCAGCGGTCTGTGTGTGATCCTGATGGGAGCTTGTATGCTCTGCGGCTGGGGTAGGGGTGGTTGGAGAAGGTACTTTTGAAAGAACACATTTGTTGGCAGATTTTGAGCTTTCCCCACTTTCTTTCAAAAGAGGTTTTGTCTGTGCTCTATGCTGAACAACTTAGAACAATGAGAATGCCATTAAGTAGAGGAAAAAGCATCTTTTTATGAATAAACAAGTACATTTGCACAAAGAAGGGAGAAGAGGTAAGTATGTTTGGGCTGAATTGTGTAGCCAGCAAATCCATACTGGAAGCTCTGTTCTGAGTCCTTCCGAGTATGACTGTATTTGGAGACAAAGCTTTTAGGGAGGCAATTAAGGGGAAGTGAGGTAGTTAGGGTGGCCCTGTTCCCGTAAGTCCTTGTGAGAGGAGGGAATCGACATGGACAGGGACTTCCCTGGTGGTCCAGTGGTCGAGACTTTGCCTTCCAATTAGGGGTGTGTGGCTTGGGGAGTTAAGATCCCACATGCCTTGGAACCAGAAAACGAAACGTAAAACAGAAGCAGTACTGTAAGAAATTCAGTAGACTTTACAAATGGTCCACATCAAAAAAAAAAAGTCATGGACACATAGGAAACCCACAGGGAGGAGGAAGTTGTCTACAACCAAGGGGGTGCCCACCTGCTGACACCTTGGTCCGGGGCTTCTGGAAGTCACTTGGTCCATGGGTGCTATAACATCCCTTGTTGACTCACCCCTGTAACCGCAAGTACCGATGAGTTTCCTGAGCTTGGTTTTGACCTCCTAGCCTCCTCCTCATCCCGATTCACCCGCCGCCTAGGGGAAGGGACCTTGCCGAGGTGGCCACAGCGTGATCCAGGCCCTTGACCCTCTTCTCCTGGAAACAACCCTGCTGAGGTCTCCTTTGTCCTCGGGGCTCCACCCGCTTTGGTCTGTCTTTGACTTCCTCCTCCCGTGCCTGCTCCTCTGGGCCCACGCAGCCCTGTGCTGGGGCCCCGTCCCTTCTGAGCCCCTGTGTTCCTGGAGCAGGCCCACGAGCGCCTCTCCATCCCCCTCTTCCATGCGGACAGATGGACAGATGGACCTACGGCTTCTTCAGCCATCCCCCTCCTTGCTGGCTGGTCTCAGCCCCCTGCCTCCTCTTCTGCTTTTGCATCCTGGGTGCACCCACTGTATTTCCTTCCGTTCCTCTGTCTACCCGCCATGGCAACATGCTTCCGGTTCCAGGGAGCCCCTTCCGGTTCCGGGGAGCCCCTTCCGGTTCCGGGGAACCCCTTCCGGTTTTGGGGACCCTCAGGATAACTGAGGAGTCAGGCGCCCTGCATCGAAGATTCTAGGCGAGTAAACCCCGGCCAGGGGAGGCCGCTGCCTGCGTCCCGGCTCCAGGCCGGTCCTGCCTTTCCCGGCCACGTGGATGGTTGGCTGAGAGGCCGGGGCGGCCGTGGGGGTAAGGGGCGGGCCGGCGAGCAGGGAGCGGACCCTCGGGTCTCCAGGAGAGACGTCGCCCCGAGCTGGTGTCTGATAGAGCCATAATTAGTCTTCCCGACCAACGTTTCCTTTGGAGAAGAGACTGACCTGCAGAAATATTTTTAATTACCTAACCCCGAGCTTTTTTTTATTTGGGCAGCATTGATAAAAATCCCCCTTTCTCTGCCTCTGAGTCCATTTTTGCAGAGTTCCTAATTTGGTTGCGCATGGTTTAAATCCCCTGACCTGCATCGTCACTGTTTGCCGAGACGCAGCGATGAAAGAGTCTATAGAAGGGGTCTCCGGGGTGACATTTCAGGACAATGGTTGGTGTTGGGATGTCTGCGTGCCTCTCCTTTCTGGTTTCCGTGGACTTCTGCTTTGGCGGATTGTTTTACGTTTTGCTTTAATTAAAGTGCTGAAGGTGGCTTGCTTCAGGCGAGACGTGGCTTTCCCGGTGAACCAGGCAGTGACATTGGAATCATCATTGCGGTGACTAATTTCATGCCTCATTTTAGAGGAAGTTTGAGGCACCCTGCTGTTTCCAGGGTGCTGATCTGTCTTGGCTGGAAACCATCATGAGGGTCAGTCCCCTGTGTTACAGCTCGAGGGACAGACAGTGCCTCTGAATCACTAAGTAAAGAGCAGTCTTGTGTGGGGGTGGGTTGGGGAACAGCACATTCTGGTGTTTTTTTTTTTCAATTAGTTTTCTGGTGGTGAAATGTATATAGGTAAAATTTACCATCTTAGCCATTTAAAGGCAATCACTTAGTACATTCATGATACTGTGAACCCGTCACCCCTATCTGGTTCCCGTGCATTTTCACCACCCAGAAGGAAACCCATTAGGGTCACTCCCTGTTACCCGCTCCCTCAGCCCCCTGGCCTTCTCTCATCTGTTTTCTGTCTCTAAGAATGTGCCTGTTTTGGGTATGTGGTGTAGGTGACACAGTGAAGTGTGTGGCCTCTTAGGTCTGGC
>SJYS01013172.1:1346484-1358165 GCA_006410695.1 Philantomba maxwellii | reverse complement strand
AAGGAAAAAATTGAACTATCCCCTCCCCCCCGTGCAACTTTTCTTTTTTTTTTTAATGTCTTTTAAATGAGAGCTTTTGATTTTTTCACTATAGATAATCAAAAGAGTTTTGTATTTTATTTTGAGGCAAGGGTAAATTTTAGTCTTTTTATTCTTCATACTCAAGGGATCATTTTGACAACTGATAAACTGGCTGACATATTAAAATAATTTTATGGTGGGTCTTTGGATATCTTAGTATAAAATCAATTTATGTCATATTCAATTTATAGCACTGGGAAGTTTGCCTGCTTATGGCAACAAATTAGACCTTGCATTTACTGGTGGCTCCCTGTAACACATAGTCTATGGTAGATACCTGTGTATCTTTGGAAACAAGATATACTTTGTTTTACCCAGTAAATGCATCATTTATGAAAAGTATATAAATGGAATTATCAAACAATGAATTTCACTTTTTCAGCCTAGTCGTTTTGCAAGATACTGTTATTTATAATTCATATTTATTGGAGTTCATTCTTTCAATTAGCTTTGTCTCCTGTGACAGGTAGCTCTTATGTATGCAGATACTTAAATATTCAGATAAGTAAATTAGGTGTTGCAATAGACAAATTCACACCCATCTTTTAACGCATTGTCCATTGACTGACTAAATATGTCCCCATAACGTTTACCACCTCCTGTTATGAGAGATCACGGTTAGGTTTCTCTCTTCTTCTAGTTTTAAGGTGTACAATGAAGAGGTATCTCGTCGGTGTTTTCATTTCCACTGAAATACATGGCATTTAAAATACATTGCATCTTCATCTTTTCTTCCTATATCCCTTCTTGCTCACATGTAACGTTCCAGAGAAAACAAACTGCTGTTCTGGTGAATGTATTTGTTAGAAGTCAGTTTCTCTGTCTTCTAGCAGATGGGTGTGACCCCGCCCCCTCCATCCTTCTCCAGGGACCACGGTGGTCGTTACTACCTAGGTAGTCAGCGGCTCTGCCATCTGCTGTGTGGGCCTTGAGATGGGGGAAGCTCCAGAGTTCTGCCTTGCGCTATTAGGACTGTACCCCTCCCTCGTCCTCTCCTGCTTCGTGGGCGCTGCCATGCAGCCAGTGTGAGGTGATGTCTTTGAAACGTCTGCCTTTTCAAAGTCACCGTTAGAAACAGACCGTCACTGATGGTGACTAGTGCACACCTGTGATTGGTAATGTAACCTGTTCATGTGTCTAGATGTGTGTCCTCTGTGGGGAAATTGCACATCATCCCTGTTTTCCAAAAGACAGGAGACAAAATAATGGAAACAGGGGACTGCACTTTAGGATAGCCTAATAGGTTTATACAGGCTCGGATCTGAACCTGTCCCTCGTTCAGCCCTTGGTGGTAAACTGGGAGGATAGAAAAGTCGCTAAAGCATCTTTGCCCTGAGATAGCTCTAACCTTCCTGGACCCAGGGCCATCACTTGTAAGATGACAAAACTGAGGCACGGAGCATTTAAGTAACCTGCCTAGGGTCCCACAGCCGGTCATCAGTGAAGTAGGAAACCCGCCTGATCTGTACTTTTAGCCTTGCAGTATTCTGCCTGAATCGAAGACTGATTCAGAAAGACAGGAGTTCCTGCCCTCAAGGAGGTTTTCTTTCCATCAGTGTAAGCGGTGTACGAGTTCCTGGGAACAGATCGCCACAAGGCACATCAGCGTGTTCCTGCCCAGCTCTCCAACCACGGCCCTCAGTGCGTCATACTCTGAACTGTATCAGGTCATCTCCTGTGATTGGTACCGTGACCAAATCCAGCTTCAGTGTAATTAGGAGTGACTCCAAGTTAGAAACACGTTTCTGCTCAGACATCCTCTCTGGCATCTGTGTTTGCTGGATTGATTGACCGCGTCTGCCCCAGCCCTGTGCACACACTAGGTTCTCTGCCAAGGTTTGTGGAATAGCTCAGTGAGCCAATCTCAGACGGGCGTGGGTGTGGCCCACTGCCAAGTTCAACGCCATTGCCTCTAACAAATAGGCTTATCATTTTGATTGATTTATTTTATGAAACACTGTTGATTTTGATGAAATCCAAGTAGGCATTTTGTGCCTTTCTAATTGTCGCCGTGGTTTGGGCACTCATTTTGAAATCTGGCTCCTTGAAAAGATAGAATATTTTAAAGAGTATATTTATGCAAAAATAAATTATGAATTCCCTTTAGCCACCTCCTCTCTTTAGAAATAGTACTCATGCATATTTTATACATAAATTGACAAGGATGGCAGAGATCTCATCTTCCCCGAGGCAATCTGAACCAGACTGATTGACGATTTATTGCCTAATTATACTTGTCAGCTTGACATAAAAGTCATTAGTTCTGGAAAAACATGTTTTTCAAACCAGGATTATCTCTAATTAATACAGTCAATATCTAACATATATTTAAAGCTAAACAGAACAGTAATCTCTAAAGCTTGTGTTATGGACCACAGGAAAGTGATGGCTCCGAGGACAGGTTTGTATTTGAGGAGAGACAGTGCCACGCTGTACATCATGCCCTCTGCTTTGGATACAGTGTTGTGAATGCTGCTGACATTGACCCACTCTGTTGGTAAATCATAAAGGTAATAAGAGATGACTTCTGTGAATGGTTACAGTGGATGAGTGACAAAAGTAGGATCTAGATTTGGGGCCCAGAGTGTGGCTTTTTCCTCAACATCAGAATCCACTGGCCACTGATCTCTGCTGTGTCCACACAAGGTCTTATTGTCCTTTCCTAAAGATTCCCTAGAGAAGGGAATGGCTACCCCCTCCACTGTTCTTGCCTAGAAAATCCCATGGACAGAGGAGCCTGTTGGGCTACAGTCCATGGGGTTGTGTTGCAGAGTCGGACATGACTGAGCAACTAACGCTGTCACTTTTCAAAGTACATGTAAACTTGGAAGCTCAGCAGGATAAACCAAGTAGTCATATTGAGACAGCCATCTGGCGTAAATATTCCCTTTTGCCCCATGTTCAGGCATGTGCTGGATTATCAGTGGATGTTGCAATGAGACAAAGCAATGCCAGAGACCTATAGGGCAGCTACACTGTGCCCATATGTGCTGGTACCCTCTAGTACCCACCCCCCGCCTATACTGCCCCAGCATCGCACAGTGGACACGATGCTCTGGGTAGTAAAGTCATTCATCAGTTATTTCCAATATGCTACAGAGTTCACAGCAGACTCATTCATCTGCTCATAAGTGTGGACTTTTCTGCTCTAAATATCAGAAGGTGTTTTTGAACAAAGAAGGTTACAGTCATTGGCCCAGTTCAGTCCTACCCATACCAGATTCCATTATTAAGTTTTTCCATGTCAATTAAAATGTTGTTTCTATAGCAGTCCACCCTATCACAGAAGGTTTGTGTTTATAACCAGAATGGCTGGGAAAGGTCAATGTAGTTATTTTCCATTTTATCAGTTCCTTTCTGCAATAATAGTTTTGCATAGTTATGTATTTGAATTGTACAATGGGCTGAAATATTAATGTACAAATTAGAATGAACAGTTAAAGTAGCTTAAAATAAACTTGCCTGAAACATGGCTGGGGAGCCTGTACTTAATCTACTGTAACTTATTAAAGAGTGCTGAGTTGTGGACATCGTCTAGAAGGCTGTAGAGAACACAAGCTCATGTTATGTTTCTTGGTGGGACCCAAAAGACGAACAGGTCTCCGGCTCCATGAGTAGACTGTTAAGGACATTTTTAGGCTCGTCCCCATCTGATGGGTTGTTAGAGCATCTCTAACTTCTTTGCGAGATGTTTCCCTAGAAACTGAAAGACAGGGTGTGGTGAACAGCATTACAGAATGTCACCAAGTTCGGACACATGGTGCAGACCTCTTCAGAGCAGCTCTATGAAAACGAGATTTATCTGGAAAAGGTTCCTTTAATGCCTAAGCCGCACCTGGTGTCTGGCCCTCTACTTTGGCAGGCAAAAACAACACTAATTCTATCTATTCACAAGAAGAGAAACTATAGAGGCTGCTGCTGCTTTCAAAAACACAATCATTGGATTTAGTCTGATGCTGTGTGGCAAAAGAGTAATCTGTTCTGTAGCAGTTGGCATCCTGGACATCTCAACAAGGGGGATTGTCGAACCCTTGAGTCGTTTGGTTCTGAGACACAGCAATAGAAGTATGCTGTGGATTTGAAGAAAGAGAATTTCATTTCACTGGAAACCCAGATTCACACACGCACATACAAATCACATTACATCCCCGTGAATAAGGCTGGCTCTGGTTGAGAAAAGCATGCCCCATTGTGTACATATGTGTGATTTGCCAGAGTTGGACATCATAGCTTCCTCAGTGACACCCACAGATGTCTGGGTGATGGTGTTGTGTGCAGTGTGACTCTCACTTTCTTTTAACCTGATAACTGAAGATTATCACAGTAAAAATATATATTTGTTATAGCCACAAACAACCTCTTAATATGCATTCAGGAGCCTTTGACGGTGCCATCAGAAACCCAACCCCTGTTCTCTGTAAAGGCACTGTGCTTATCTATACCTGTCCCATACCCTGGGACACACAAATCACCTTGATGCCTTACGTGATAAGTCACACAAGACAGAAAAGATGCTCTTGCCCCAGCAGGCCATGAAATCGGATTGGCTCAGCTGTCGTTAGTGGTATAGCTAACTACTGCAACACTTGGTGGCTTAGCGAAAACCATTTGATTTTGTTCATAACTTTGTGGGTCAGGAATTTAGGAAGGGCTCCTGTGAGCAGTGTCTGATCGAGGCAAGTGCTGGGCCAGCTGGTACTGGAGGGTCCATTTCTAGGGTGGTTCCTTCACTCACATGTCTGGGTCTTGCTTCTCCACGGCCTCTCTCCCATCATATGGCATTTCAGTCTCCAGGACTCTCCTCGTAGCTTGGACGTCCTCTAGTGTGGTGGCCTCTGGGGAGTTAGGTGTCTTCTGTGGTGGCTTAGAATGCCAAGAGCCAGTGTTTGAGGGCAGCAAGGGGAAGCTACAAGCCTCCAAGTGTCATCTGTCATTTCTGCTGCATTACATTGGTCAAGTAAGTTACTATGGGCAGCCCAGATTCAAGGGAAAATGGATTAGATGATACCACCAATCTCCAAAGCAGAAAGTTATGGGCTATAAAGGAGCTGGTTGTAAAACTCCTTTGGGGAATAAATCAGTTTTGTAATTACTGGTTGCCCAACAGCTACTTTGTATTTGAGGAGAAAAAGTGAAATGTTGCACACTGTCTGTTCCGCTTTGTTTGATCTGTGCCTTCATGCAGTAAAATCAGTAAGCTTGCCTTTGACTCACGGTGAAATTTTAAGTATGAGGGTAATTTGTTATTGTTTAGTTGTGACCCTGTGGACTGTAGCCTGCCAGGCTCCTCTGTCCATGGGATTTCCCAGGCAAGAACACTGAAGTGGGTTGCCGTTTCCTTCTCCAGTGACAGTAATAATATGGACAACAGTGGCAAGAGAGGGCTGAGAGATGACATAAAAGACTTTTATTTTTTTAATATTGATTTGGTTGCGTCGAGTCTTAGGTGCAACACGCAGGATCTTTCGTTGTGGTACAGGGACTCTTGTGGCACGTGGGCTTAGTTGTTCCACTGCACATGGGGTCTTAGTTCCCCAGCCAGAGATCGAAACTGCATTCCCTACATTGCAAGGCAGATTCTTAACCACTGAACCACTAGGGAGGTCCCAACATGAAGGTTTTAAGTATGATTGGTTGGAATATGATTACTCTATTGACTGAGTTAGGAAACCCAGGAGGAGACAAAGTTTGGGCTAAACAATATAATGATGCTTTACAAGTAACAAAATACCCAACCGAAAGCACCCTAAAGCCCTTCATTTTTCTCACAGCGGTAGTCTGGGGTAGATATGTTTCAGATTTGGCTCAGCTCAAAGATGTCAAGGCTCAGCTTGCTTCTCTGAGTCTTTTGAACTTCCTTTCATCTTGAGTGATGGCCATCTCAGCTCCAGCCATCCCTTAATCATTGTTCATTTCTTCTATTATCAAAAAAAGGAAAGAATTCTCTCTTGATGTCTCCCAACCCAGGAACTCCACACCAGATTTCTCACAAGTCGCTTTGGTCAAGATTGGGTCACCTTTCCATGTGCTAGCTTTAGAGGAGACTGGAAGAGTTGGTCTTTTCATTTTCAGGCTTTTTTGTAAGCAACCAGCTCAGCTAGCAGGGTGAAAGGCATTAGGTAGGTAACCAACAATGTCTGCCTCTGTGATGAATATCATTTTCTCTCCCTACACAGTTGATAAAGTCTCACTTAGAAGCCTTATAAGGCTTAAATTAAATGGGCTAAATTGTAACTCTAATAAATTAGTGTTTTCTAGAAACCAGTTAGTTTCTCTTTGGGCTTTCTCCCTTTTACTTTGTGATTGAACACCAGCCCCACTGCTTCTTAATAAAAGATTAGATTATTTCCCTTATACTTTAAAAAATTGAAAGCTTTTTAGCTTTCATGAATACATGAATCCATCTCGTCAGGCATCTTGTAGAATTGCCTTTCTGATATCATTACATATTACGTATCTTTATTCAGTTCAGTTTAGTCACTCAGTCGTGTCCGACTCTTTGTGACCTCATGGACTGCAACACACCAGGCCTCCCTGTCCATCACCAACTCCCGGAGTCTACTCAAACTCATCTCCATTGAGTTGGTGATACCATGCAACCATCTCATCCTCTGTCGTCCCCTTCTCCTCCTGCCCTCAATCCTTCCCAGCATCAGGGTCTTTTTCAATGAGTCAGCTCTTCACATCGGGTGGCCAAAGTATTGGAGTTTCAGTTTCAACATCAGTCCTTCCAGTGAACACTCAGGACTTATCTCCTTTAGGATGGACTGGTTGGATCTCCTTGCAGTCCAAAGGGCTCTCAGGAGTCTTCTCCAACACCACATATCTTTATAAGTGCCTTATAAAGGCTTGTATATAGGGCTTCCCTGGTGGCTCAGTCAGTAAAGAAAATGCCTGCAGTGCAGGAGACCTGTGTTCAATCCCTGGGTCAGGAAGATCCCCGGGAGAAGGAAAGGGCAACTTGCTCCAGTATTCTTGCCTGGAGGACCCCATGAACAGAGGAGCCTGGTGGGCTACAGTCCATGGGGTTGCAAGAGTCAGACATGACTTAGTGACTAAACCACCATATATGTATATAGGGGCTTATAAGAGGAAGACAATTCTGTAGACATTGTGAACCTTTTTTTTTTTTTTTACTTTTTTGTAAAGTCTGGAGGCTTGGAGGACTCTGTCATTTAGTTAGGGTTGAACCAGGAAAACCAAGTGTAGCTGTTGCCTGGATGTCAGTGGATAACTCAGCTGAGCCAAGCCTGTGACACAAGTAGAGTAAACCCAAGAAGTAAAGGTCTTCAGCGGGGAAGAAAGAGTTCTGACTCAGAGAGGGCCATGGTTTGGGCATCTGAGCAGTGTGTAGCTTCCTAAGCTAGATAAAGTTGGAATCCTTTATTCTCTGGATCTGTAATTGTCGAATCTTTAATTGTCAAATTGTGATATTTTTTAACCTGAAAAAATTCTCACGTAATAAATTTGAGCTAAGAGTGTCAGTGTTAGTACATTTGCTGGTGAAAGGTAAAGGAGAGGTGGAGAAGACCCGAGGAGAGACTCTGCAGGTGTCATCTTGACTGAAGCAGTTCATTCACTCAGCTGATCTTCCTTGACTGCCTCCCATGCTCACAGTGCTGGGGGTGGAGACCACAGAAGACCAGACCTGTCTTTGAGGCACTGATAGTAACCTGACTCAGTGTCAGCCACCTTGCTTCCCCATCACAATAGAAAAGTGAATATGGCAGATCAGTATTGTCTGCCAGGCAGGTTGGTTAGGCTGGTTCCCCTTACCATTTTAAAGATCTTGGTCTTTGTATTTGAATGAGTGAAATGAAATCACTTTATATTACAGTAACTGTGTTTGTACTGAATTCTGTTGAGTGCCAAGAGAAGGCCAGCCTTACCTACTCTCCTTTCTGATATTTCAAAAACAGATTTCAAAGCAACTCGGTGTCTTGGGGAAAATGTTTATTTCCAAATTACCTGAAATGATTGATTCAAGTCAGTCAATCTGTAACTTTCTAGAAACTGAGAGCCATATCTTAAAATTACTGCTAAGAAAATGATACTTTTCTAACCCCAGAAAAGTTTAATGCCTCATATGCAGAGAGAAAGCAAAAACTAATGCCAGGTTTATTAAACTCCTCTCTTACCTTCCCTTAAACCCCCAAGTCTGGCCCAACTCTAGGCTTAAATGCACAGACCAAATCATGTGAGCCCTGATTCATGGCATCAAAGGCAAGTGGACGCTCTCCATTATTTCTGGGGGGCCCACTGGTGGCCAGAGGTGGCCTGGGTTTTGACTGCCCCCTTGTGCTCCAAACCTCAGTCCTGGCTTAAATCTCCAACTTATTTCTCCAGGCCTTAAATCCTGGCTAACTTATCTCCATGCTTCTCTCCACTATAGGTACAGCCTATTGGGTGGGGCTCTTTGCAGGAAAGGCCTCCCCTCCCCACTTAGCATTCACAGGAGGAGACCCCTGCCAGACAGGAAGTGATTTAGGTAGGTCACAGGGATCTGAAGTTCCTCAGCCATCTCCTCCACAGTGGGGAGTTCATCACCTTCTGGGACTTGTTCTCCTTGTAGGATCCCTTTTCCCACTTCTCCATCTTCCCTAAATCCAGAGACTTCCAAAATGGAGCTCTTATTTAAAACTTTCTTAATTAAATAGTCTCAGAAAATGTGTTTTCCTATGCTTAGAGCATTCACCTTTCCTAAGACTGGTGATCCACATTGATAGCCACATTTGGGAAACTGGAGGAAGTCTGAAATTGTAGTTGGTCTTTAAATGGACTCATCATTCAAGGAGTCCTGAATCAGCATTTAAAGCCTTGGGGTCCCCTCGGGCAGGGGCTGGCCTAGATCTTTGGTTCCCCTGGTTTTGGTCTGTTTCCAGGAATGGCACTGGGCTCAAGCGCCCTATAAATAGCCTTATTCTCTCTTACGATAGTCTGGGTCGCAAGAGTAGCTTTAGAATAAAACACTCTAGAAGAACTGGGCCCAGAAGCAACTTAGGGCCTGTAAAATGCCTATTTCCAGGACTTCCCAGAGTAGCCCAGAAGCTGTACTAAGTCATGGGGTGAGCACAGCAGGTCTTCCTGGGCATTGATTTCCCAGCAAATTGTAAGAAATGTTTAAATGTTAAAACTACAGCATGTTAAGGAATAGAATACAAACTTCAGACCGATTTCAAGGTAAGATGTTTCAAGCATGAGAAGCTTCACTTCCAGGCTACTCGTACAAAAATGTCCAACTTTTTAAAAGGCGTTCTGTTCTGGCATTTGTAAACTCCTTCTTTTGCAGATAATTTGCAAACTACAGTTATTTTGTGTAGCATATGTGCCAAAAAGGTTGAGTTGATGTACTTATAAATGGAAAACTTAAATGTAATAGATACTTTTTAAGGAATCCTAAAATAAGTTATAATAAGTGTGTAAATAATCACTCCCTGGTTATCAGTTTTGTAACTCTGAGCTTAGTAAAATATTTTAAGTGGGTTNCCTTCCTTGACTGCCTCCCATGCTCACAGTGCTGGGGGTGGAGACCACAGAAGACCAGACCTGTCTTTGAGGCACTGATAGTAACCTGACTCAGTGTCAGCCACCTTGCTTCCCCATCACAATAGAAAAATGAATATGGCAGATCAGTATTGTCTGCCAGGCAGGTTGGTTAGGCTGGTTCCCCTTACCATTTTAAAGATCTTGGTCTCTGTATTTGAATGAGTGAAATGAAATCACTTTATATTACAGTAACTGTGTTTGTACTGAATTCTGTTGAGTGCCAAGAGAAGGCCAGCCTTACCTACTCTCCTTTCTGATATTTCAAAAATAGATCTCAAAGCAACTCGGTGTCTTGGGGAAAATGTTTATTTCCAAATTACCTGAAATGATTGATTCAAGTCAGTCAATCTGTAACTTTCTAGAAACTGAGAGCCATATCTTAAAATTACTGCTAAGAAAATGATACTTTTCTAACCCCAGAAAAGTTTAATGCCTCATATGCAGAGAGAAAGCAAAAACTAATGCCAGGTTTATTAAACTCCTCTCTTACCTTCCCTTAAACCCCCAAGTCTGGCCCAACTCTAGGCTTAAATGCACAGACCAAATCATGTGAGCCCTGATTCATGGCATCAAAGGCAAGTGGACGCTCTCCATTATTTCTGGGGGGCCCACTGGTGGCCAGAGGTGGCCTGGGTTTTGACTGCCCCCTTGTGCTCCAAACCTCAGTCCTGGCTTAAATCTCCAACTTATTTCTCCAGGCCTTAAATCCTGGCTAACTTATCTCCATGCTTCTCTCCACTATAGGTACAGCCTATTGGGTGGGGCTCTTTGCAGGAAAGGCCTCCCCTCCCCACTTAGCATTCACAGGAGGAGACCCCTGCCAGACAGGAAGTGATTTAGGTAGGTCACAGGGATCTGAAGTTCCTCAGCCATCTCCTCCACAGTGGGGAGTTCATCACCTTCTGGGACTTGTTCTCCTTGTAGGATCCCTTTTCCCACTTCTCCATCTTCCCTAAATCCAGAGACTTCCAAAATGGAGCTCTTATTTAAAACTTTCTTAATTAAATAGTCTCAGAAAATGTGTTTTCCTATGCTTAGAGCATTCACCTTTCCTAAGACTGGTGATCCACACTGATAGCCACATTTGGGAAACTGGAGGAAGTCTGAAATTGTAGTTGGTCTTTAAATGGACTCATCATTCAAGGAGTCCTGAATCAGCATTTAAAGCCTNGTGTTTTCCTATGCTTAGAGCATTCACCTTTCCTAAGACTGGTGATCCACACTGATAGCCACATTTGGGAAACTGGAGGAAGTCTGAAATTGTAGTTGGTCTTTAAATGGACTCATCATTCAAGGAGTCCTGAATCAGCATTTAAAGCCTCGGGGTCCCCTCGGGCAGGGGCCGGTCTAGATCTTTGGTTCCTCTGGTTTTGGTCTGTTTCCAGGAATGGCACTGGGCTCAAGCGCCCTATAAATAGCCTTATTCTCTCTTATGATAGTCTGGGTCGCAAGAGTAGTTTTAGAATGAAACACTCTAGAAGAACTGGGCCCAGAAGCAACTTAGGGCCTGTAAAATGCCTATTTCCAGGACTTCCCAGAGTAGCCCAGAAGCTGTACTAAGTCATGGCGGGAGCACAGCAGGTCTTCCTGGGCATTGATTTCCCAGCAAACTTGTAAGAAATGTTTAAATGTTAAAATTACAGCATGTTAAGGAATAGAATACAAACTTCAGACCAATTTCAAGGTAAGATGTTTCAAGCATGAGAAGCTTCACTTCCAGGCTACTCATACAAAAATGTCCAACTTTTTAAAAGGCGTTCTGTTCTGGCATTTGTAAATTCCTTCTTTTGCAGATAATTTGCAAACTACAGTTATTTTGTGTAGTGTATGTGCCAAAAAGGTTGAGTTGATGTGCTTATAAATGGAAAACTTAAATGTAATAGATACTTTTTAAGGAATCCTAAAATAAGTTATAATAAATGTGTAAATAATCACTCCCTGGTTATCAGTTTTGTAACTCTGAGCTTAGTAAAATATTTTAAGTGGGTTTTTTCAATTAACTATAAACATCCACTTATCTTAATTGGAAACAGTTCTTTTTTTTTTTTTTTTTG
>SJYS01013172.1:1318356-1332718 GCA_006410695.1 Philantomba maxwellii | reverse complement strand
TTTTTTTTTTTTTAAATCTTAGACTGCCTTAAGCCTTGTTTTAGAAACATGGAGCATAAAAATAAATATTTAGCTTTGTTTGACAGGGAATTACCAGGATATATCATATTTTAGAATGATCAACTTAGTATCTTTCTAGATATTACAAAGGTTGGAATTGAATCTCAATAGCCAGATGTACCCAAGGTAGTCAATGAGATCGTAGGAAATAAATGAATCCAGAATTATTATGGGCAGTGATGAACGAGCCAAAATAAGCCTGAGGCTTCATGTCTTACAAGCAGCTCTAGAACTGTCCCATTATTAGATGACGTCTGAGCCATAATTGGCTCCCCGAATGTACTTCCAGACGCTCGCTGGCTGCCGGGAAGCATTTCAGAATGTGCCGTCCAACGTGAAAATGGCCCCGTGTACAGGCTTTGAGTTTTCACAATCTTTCTGGGTAAAGACAGCAGAGACAACCTTGATTTTTCTCATCTCAGACTCCCTGCATCTTCAGAGTTACCAAGAGCCATCTTACCTCCTTGTCAGGAAAGATATAACACTGGAAATCTTCCAGTTGGTCTTTTCTTACAATGTCTCTACTTGTGCAAAATATTCCGTGCCACATTTGGTATAAATATTTAAAGGCAAACCGTTTTCTGATGAGATACGATGGCTGTGAGTGTCTTCCCTTGTTCCGTTTCTTGTTAATTTGTAAAAAATGTAGTTGCCCATGCCCTCTTTCCTGATCCAAGTGGGATCGCTCAAACTAGCTCCCTTGGTGTCTGGATCTTCAGAATGCGTTCTGGCCAGATTCGGCAGCGCAGGCTGCGGACTGCGCTGGGTGGTCTGCGTTCTCGGGGGGTGTGGTTGGAGGGGCTCCCTGTCTGGCTCCTCCGGCTCCCCTGTTGGGCTCTGGGGGTGAGTCTTTGCTCATCCCCATGCGTGTTGCTTCTCTCATAGCAGAGACTCTGTTGCTTTGCTCCAAAACGCTTCTTTCCATCTCCCTCCAATATCAAAGATATTCCAGTCTCACTTCAATGGGAATAGCAAGCTGATTTGGTGTGCGCTGGGGCTGGGAGTGAATTCTGAGACGGGCATTGCCCCTCTGCAGGAAAGCCTTCCCTTGCCAGGTGTGGGTCCCAGCAGGCCAAGGCTTACAGGGTGCGGGTTAGCTCAGCTTGCTCCTCTTCTGTCCTCTTAAAGGGCCAGGAATCAGAGGATCCAGCTGAGTTTGTCAGGCTACAGCAGGAGAGGTGTCTTTTGGCAAAGACAGTTGTGTTTGGCCCGAACTGGTCTGGACATCACGGGAACTGTCACTGCCATCTGTTCACAGCTGTATGAGTTGCGATGCTCCTTCTGAGTCAGGTCCTCGCAGCTTCTGTTACCTCCGTATCCTCTACCCTGATCCGAAGGAAACTGGAGTTCTTTACAGAGCTGTCCTTCCCACTGCTCATTAACAGTTGCCATCCCTAGAAGACTATATACCTCCTTGGCAGAACAGAGGATGTATTCTGCATTGTAGATGCAAGTGTGGCTGTGGATTTGAGTTCTGGCGTCTGTATTCAGGAAACAGAGCTCGTAATATATAAATCTCCCCCTAGTATAAGAAGGCTATTCAGAAGCCGGAGCGTGGACCTAGCCATCCTGGGTGTTGGCTGTAGCAGATGACTGATGGCATCAGTGTCTCAGTCCCTCTGGAGACCTCCGGAGAACTTGGAGCTCGGGATTGGCTGTCGGCCACATCAGCCTTTTCTCTGTGTTCTGCCTGTCTTCCTTTGCTTTGTTTACAAAAGAAAATGAATGACTGGCTTGCATCATTTCTCCTATAAATGATTTTGTGTGTGTGTTAGTCACTCAGTCGTATCTGACTCTTTTGTGACCCCATGGACTGTAGCCTGCCAAGCTCCTCTGTCCATGGGATTCTCCAGACAAGAATACTGGAGTGACCTGCCATTCCCTTCTCCAGCAGATCTTCCCAACCCAGGGATCGAACCTGGGTCTCACACATTGCCGGCAAATTCTTTACTGTCTGAGCCAGCAGGGTAGTGATTTTGCTTCCTCATTATTAAAGAACTACATGTTTCTGAGCTCTACTCTGTAATGAGGGCAGGCGGCCTGTAAGAGGATTGCAAGCGTGTGTGGACTTTGATCAGATTGCCTGCGTTCACATCCTACCTCTGTGACCTGCTAACTCAGTGACCTCCGCTAAGGTACCCTCCAGGCTTCAGTTTCTCCAGCTGCCCTTTTCTTCTTGCCAAGATTACATTACCTGCAGATTGATACATGTGTGATACTGAGATCTGNTGCCTGCGTTCACATCCTACCTCTGTGACCTGCTAACTCAGTGACCTCCGCTAAGGTACCCTCCAGGCTTCAGTTTCTCCAGCTGCCCTTTTCTTCTTGCCAAGATTACATTACCTGCAGATTGATACATGTGTGATACTGAGATCTGTACTCAGCATTTAATGCACAGTCAATAAATGTTAGGCCTATCTCTTCCTTTTTGTTGAAGATTTCGTAGAAAAATAGCAGATGAGACCTTGTCCTCGTTGAGGAAGGTATTATCATGTCAAATAAATGCTGAAAGAAAATTGGTGAAAGAAGGTAGATTCAGATCAAATACTGAAAGGGATTAAGTAGGGAGCTTCCCCCGAGAGGCGCTCAGATCACTGTGCAGGGAATACCCCAGACGTGCTGCCCCGTGGCCCCTCTTGCCACTCTCCACACTGTGTGCTCGTTGCCTGGTTTTCCTTCTTGGCTTGCTTGCTTTCTGGGGTCCTTCCTTCAAATGAGAGGGCTTTGATCATGACCCTGTTATTTTTCTGTTGCTGCTGCCTAGAGCAAGGCCTCCAGGCCAAGTTCATATATGAACTGAGAACTTCCAAATGTTCAAGCTGGGTTTAATAAAAACAGAGGAACCAAAGAGCAAATTGCCAACCTTTGCTGGATCATAGAGAAAGCAAGAGAATTCCAGAAAAACCTCTACTTCTGCATCATTGACTACGGGAAAGCCTTTGACTGTGTGGATCACAACAAACTGTGGAAAATTTTTAAAGAGATGGGACTACCAGACCACCTTGGCTGTCTCCTGAGTATGCGGGTCAAGAAGCAACAGTTAGAAACAGACATGGAAAAACGGACTGGTTCAGAATCAGGAAAGGAGTATGTATATTGTCACCCTGCTTATTTAAATTCTATGCAGAGTTCATCATGCAAAATGCCCGGTTAGATGAATCACTTCCCTGGTGGCTCAGCTGGTAAGGAATCTGCCTGCAATGCAGGAGACCCCCGTTCGATCCCTGGGTCAGGAAGATCCCCTGGAGGAGGGATAGGCTATCTGCTCTGGTATTCTTGAACTTCCCTGGTGGCTCAGCTGGTAAAGAGTCAGCCTGCAATGCAGGAGACCTGGGTTCGATCCCTGGGTCTGGAAGATGCCCTGGAGAAGGGAACAGCTACCCACTCCAATATTCTGGCCTGGAGAATTCCATGGACTGTTTAGTTCATGGGGTCGCAGAGTTGGACGTGACTGGGCAACTTTCACAGGAATCACAGGCTGGAATCAAGATTACTAAGAGAAATATCGACAACCTCAAATATGCAGATGACACCACCCTAATGGCAGAAAGTGAACAGGAACTAAAGAGTCTCTTGATGAAGGTGAAAGAGGAAAGTGAAAAAGGTGGCTAGAAACTCAACACTGAAAAAGCTAAGATCATGGTACCTGGTCCCATCACTTGATGGCAGATAGAAAGGCAAAAAGTGGAAGCACTGGCAGATTTTATTTCCTTGGGCTCCAAAATCACTATGGATGGTGACTGCAGCCATAAAATTAAAAGACACTTGCTCCTTGGAAGGAAAGCTATGACTGACCTAGACAGCGGATTAAAAAGCAAAGATAACACTTGCCAACAAAGTTCTGTATAGTCAAAGCTGCGGTTTTTCCAGTAGTCATGTATAGATTTGAGAGTTAAACCATAAAGAATGCTGACAGCCAACGAATTGTTGCTTTCTAATTGTGGTGCTGGAGACGACTCTTGAGAATCCCATGGACTGCACGGATATCAAAGAAGTCAATACTAAAGGAAATCAGTCCTGGATATCCACTCGAAGGACTAATGCTGAAGCTGAAGCTCCAGTGCTTTGACCATCTGATGAGAAGAGCTGACTCTTTGGAAAANAGAATCCCATGGACTGCACGGATATCAAAGAAGTCAATACTAAAGGAAATCAGTCCTGGATATCCACTCGAAGGACTAATGCTGAAGCTGAAGCTCCAGTGCTTTGACCATCTGATGAGAAGAGCTGACTCTTTGGAAAAGACCCTGATGCAGGGAAAGGTTGAAGGCAAAAGGAGAAGGTCGTGGTAGCGGATGAAATGGTCGGGTGGCATCATCGGCTCAGTGGACATGAATGTGAGCAAACTCTGGGAGAGAGTGCAGGACTGTGGTGCCTGGTGTGCCAGTCCCTGGAGTGGCAAGGATTCGGGAGTGAACCACAACAAAACAGAGCTTGGCTCATGATGTGTATTTATTGAATGTTCACGTCCAGCACGTCTTTCCCTGGGGAACAGTGCAGAGAAGAAAGCATGGCGTGCATGTCGGGCTCACTTGCTCTAAGGGAGGGAAAGTCCTGTGTTTGCGTGGGGGAAGGTGGCCTCTCCCTGTCTAGGCTCTGAGTGGGTTGATCATGGAGTAGGGAGGACCTGTCTTTAAGGAGAGGTAACAGAAGGACAAAAGGAAGATGGTGAGAGACTTGAGACACGGAGGGTCATCTGTGAGCAATCGTATAAAATTAAGGTTGTGGTCTTTTTGCTTTTGATTTTGTTATTTCCCTGTTTTGTGGAAAGAAGAAGTTCAACAAGGGACAGTTCAAGATGGCTCTTGGTTAACATTACGGAGAAACTTGAACATACAGGAAAATGAGAAGAGTGTAATAGTGAATGCCTGTGTACCCCTCACTGGGCTTCAGATGCTAGTAAGTCATAGTCCTGTTTTTTATCTCTGTGCCCGTCTCCTAGATGTTTTTATTTTTAAATATATTTTATTGAAATATAGTTAACTTACAGTGTTGTTCATTACTGCTGTACAGCCAAGTGATTCCGTGACACACACACACACACACACACACACACTACATTTGTTGCGTGTCTGACTCTTTGTGACCCCACAGGCTGCAGCACGCCAGGGTCCTCTGTCCTTCACTGTCTTTTTCATGTTCTTTTCCATTATGGTTTATTCCCAGGATATTGCATATAGTTCCCTGTGCTATGCAGTAGGACTTTGTAGTTGATCCATTCTATGTCTAATAGCTTGCATCTGCTCATCCCAAATTCATCCCAACTAATCCCAATCCATTCCTCTCCCCACGCTCCCCAAGATAGGTTGAAGCAAATCCTAGCTCTCACAGCGTTTCGGGAGGGTGGCTTTTCAAATGTGAGCTTGTAGTCAGAGTAGATGGCATTGTTTCAGAAGAGGGAGGAGGTGCGGAGGGGCTGGTCCCTATCCTGATGTCAGGAGTCCACCTGGGCTGTTCCCGCTCCTGGTCCCTGGCTGAGGGGAAGGGCTCGGGCTCTTTATCCAGCCCTGTGTGGACAGCCGGAGAATGGGCAGGAATGGCTCCAAGCATTGTCTAGAGATGTGATCTGACTANTCCTGATGTCAGGAGTCCACCTGGGCTGTTCCCGCTCCTGGTCCCTGGCTGAGGGGAAGGGCTCGGGCTCTTTATCCAGCCCTGTGTGGACAGCCGGAGAATGGGCAGGAATGGCTCCAAGCATTGTCTAGAGATGTGATCTGACTACTTGAAAGCTGGTTAAATAGATTATGTGCTTCACAAAAAGGTAACTCTTCCAAATAATCTGTGGCATGGAGTGAGCAGACTTTTAAATCAAGTTAAAATAGAAGGAAAGGTCAAAGCTTCATCCTTTGTATATTTGTAGCTTTGCTCCCATGTGATTACATAGTTGCTCACCTATCTGACAAAAGCTATGAAGATTAAAGGTTCGATCCTATTATAGAAATGAAAGGTTTCAGTGTAATTAAATTAACATAAACACAAGGACACCATGGTTTGGGATTTATGCTGACAAAAATGTTTCACATTGATGTTATAGAAACTGGAATAAAAGAAATCAAGCCGAGATAGCATTGACTTGAATTTGTCAAGCACATTGGGCATACTTGCAGACAGCTGGAGTGGGAGACGTTCTGTTACCCACATGGGCTCCTTTCTGCTATGCTTCTGCACCTGAGACCTGAGGAAAGCTCATTCCAGTAACACGGAATTTCCTTGCCTTTCAGGATCTAGTTTTTCTATATTCTCATATTGAAAGTGGCAGAAGTAACTGACAGATTTTCTTTCAGTTCAGTTCAGTTCAGTCGCTCAATCATGTCCGGCTCTTTGCGACCCCATGATCTGTAGCATGCCAGGCTTCCCTGTCCATCACCAACTCCTGGAGCTGGCTCCAACTCACATTCCTTGAGTCAGTGATGCCATCCAACCATCTCAACTTCTGTCTTCCCCTTCTCCTTCCACCTTCAATCTTTCTCAGCATCAGGGTCTTTTCCAAAAAGTCAGTTCTTCACATCAGGTGGCCAAAGTATTAGAGCTTCAACTTCAGCATCAGTCCTTCCAATGAATATTCAGGACTGATTTCCTTTAGGATGGACTGGTTGGATCTCCTTACAGTCTAAGAGACTCTCAAGAGCCTTCTTCAACAGCACAGTTCAAAAGCATCCATTCTTTGGCGCTCAGCTTTCTTTATGGTCCAGTTCTCACATTCGTACATGACTACTGGAAAAACCATAGCTTTGACTAGACAGAAGTTTGTCAGCAAAGTAATGTCTCTGCTTTTAAATATACTGTCTAGGTTTGTCATAGCTTTTCTTCCAAGGAGCAGGTGTCTTTTAATTTCATGGCTGCAGTTACCATCTTCAGTGCTTTTGGAGCCCAGGAAAGTAAAGTCTGTCAGTGTTTTCATTGTTCANAAAATCATAGCTTTGACTAGACAGAAGTTTGTCAGCAAAGTAATGTCTCTGCTTTTAAATATACTGTCTAGGTTTGTCATAGCTTTTCTTCCAAGGAGCAGGTGTCTTTTAATTTCATGGCTGCAGTTACCATCTTCAGTGCTTTTGGAGCCCAGGAAAGTAAAGTCTGTCAGTGTTTTCATTGTTCACCCAACTATTTGCCATGAAGTGATGGGACCAGATGCCATGATCTTAGTTTTCTGAATGTTGAGTTTTAAGCCAGCTTTTTCACTCTCCTCTTTCACTTTCATCAAGAGGCTCTTTAGTTCCTCTTCACTTTCTGCTGTAAGGGTGGTATTATCTGAATATCTATGTTATTGATATCTCTCCCAATAATCTTGATTCTGGCTTATGCTTCATCCAGTCTGGCCTTTCTCATGATGTACTCTGCATGTAAGTTAAATAAGCAGGGTGACAATGTACAGCCTTGATGTACTCCTTTCCCAATTTGGAATCAGCCTGTTTTTCCATGTCTGGTTCTAACTGTTGATACTTGACCTACATACATGTTTCTCAGGAGGCAGGTAAGGCAGTCTGGTATTCCCATCTCTTTAAAAATTTTCCACAGTTTGTGGTGGTCCATAGAGTCAAAGTCTCTGGTATAATCAATAAAGTAGAAGTGGATATTTTTCTGGAATTCTCTTACTTTTTTTATGATCCAGTGGATGCTGGCAATTTGATCTCTTTGCCTCTTCTAAATCCAGCTTGAATATCTGGAAGTTCTCGGTTCACGTACTATTGAAGCCTCGCTTGGAGAATTTTGAGCATTAGTTTGTTATCATGTGAGATGAGTGCAATTGTGCAGTAGTTTGAACATTCTTTGGCATTGCCTTTCTTTGGGATTGGAATGGAAAGTGACCTTTTCCAGTCCTGTGACCACTGCTGAGTTGTCCAAATTTATTGGCATATTGAGTGCAGCACTTCCACAGCATTGTCTTTCAGGATTTGAGATAGCTCAGATGGAATTCCATCACCTCTACTAGTTTTGCTCATAGTGATGCTTTGTAACATCAACTTGACTTCACATTCCAGGATGTCTGGCTCTAGTGAGTGATCACACCATCGTGGTTATCTGGATCATGATCTTTCTTGTACAGTTCTTCTGTGTATTTTTGCCACCTCTTCTTAATATCTTCTGCTTCTATTAGGTCCATACTGTTTCTGTGCTTCATTGTGCCCTTTCAACTTTGCATGAAATGTTACCTTGGTATATCTAATTTTCTTGAAAAGATCTCAAGTCTTTTCCATTGTATTGTTTTCCTCTATCTCTTTGCATTGAGTCCTTAGAAAGCCTTTCTTATCTCTCCTTGGCATTCTTTGAAACTCTGCATTCAGATGGGGATATCTTTCCTTTTTTCCTTTGCCTTTTGCTTCTCTTCATTTCTTAGCTATTTTTAGGCCTGCTGAGACAACATGGTCCACTGGAGAAGGGAACGGTAAACCACTTCAGTATTCTTGCCTTGAGAACCCCATGAACAGTATTTCCTTTAGAACTTACATATACTTACCTTGTGTCATAAATTGTTTTCACAGAGTAGTAAGGTTTGGAGAATAAAGATTTGGAGACTTAATGGGAACACTATCTCTTTCCAGTCTTGATTGTAGTTTGGTTTAGTAATCTTGGTGAATTACTGTGGTTTTAGCTTACTATTCACTGGGACCCCTTTGTTTGTTTTTATTTTCTCCCTGATGTTTGCCGTCTAGCAGTGAGGAGGGATGGAAAATGTGTCATCCCCTCATTCTCTGGCCATTCCTGTGGCTCTGTCCTTCAATATAATGAATAGGCTCCTTTTAGACAGTGTTCATCAGCCTCATCGAACCTCATTTGTCTTCCATTTTTGAACAATATAGAGCTTCTTTAAAATGTAGGCCTAGAGAGCTTAAAAATTATTTCCGTCATTCTTATTTTCTTGTGATTGAGTCTTCCAGTGATTGAGCAGAGGTGAGAAGATTAGTTACAGCAACCCTTGAAAACCTGAGGGCAAAGACTCAGATGCCTAGTGGGACTCCGAATAGGAATTATTGGTTCAGACTTCTAGACTGTTTTCATCGTCATTCCATCCAAAGTAGAAAATTTATATCACTAAAAAATTACCCTGTTAATCAGTTTCTCATGCTTTAAATCGTAGAAAGGGAAACTGTGTGTTTAATACAGACCTGTAGTAAAATACACCTTCTTGATGCTTTGGATCCATAAACAAATCTCAAAAGAGATTTCTCTTCATTGAAAGGGATCCTAAAACCAGAAGCACTCTGTCATAGCTTTGTTAACTTGACGGATGTTACACAGAAAGAAAAATTGGGGTTGGTAGTGTTGTATCTGGCAGTTACTTAATGAACCACTTGCGTAGCTTTCTGGAATACTTTAATTAGATAGTTGTGCTGAAGACTTCTAATGAACATTACCAGCTGTGAAACCCAGAGACTAATTTCTTAAATAATGATGGAATATAAATATAATTTTCTCCATTTTTTTCATGCCCTGAGAAAATTTTAATCTTTATCTGTAACATAGCATACTTTTTTTTCATCCCTAATTCAATATGTCACTCTATATCTTTCATTGTATGTGTTTTTGAAAATATCACTTGTTAAAACAGGGCAGCCTTTTAGAAGTGGTTTAATTGATCTGGGAGGGTGAACTCAATTTCAGTTTCTTAATTATATCCATTTAAATTCCATTATAATTTGTTGAGCACCTAGCATGTGCTCAGGACTGTTGGTGAGCAAATTTGAGTCCTCTGAGAGGCTTCAGAGCCATTTAAAAATATTTAACTGGAAAAGAGTAATTTTCTTAATTTACAGATAACCACCCAGGAGTTAACTGGCAAGTTGTACTTGGTAAGCTGTATCCCAGGCAGGGAGCTGTCCACCACCATGGTGCTGATTAAGGACTTTCCTTGTTACAAATCCATTACCTACTCTTAAGCTGATTCACATCCACTGTGCGAGTAATGCATTCTGAAAACTGAATTCACTTCAGATGCCATATGGAACAAGACAAAATACAAGTATGTGAATAAATAAGCACATACATAAATGAAACATAAGCCGTGTAGTGTGTTGTGTTCGTGTGCTTATGGAGTTTTCCTAACCTTCTCTCTCTCTTTCTGTGTGATTAAATTGGTGGCGTCAAGTTCCTCGGGGTGTAGTTGGTCTAACCTTTATCGATATTGTATTGGTTCTCTGTTCTGCGCTCCCCTCTGAGTGAACTTCTGTCCTGTTGCTTGATATTATTGGCACAAGGAGCGGTCTTAGCAGAGGCCGGCTTGATCGTCCCTTATCGAGTCGTGCTCACACTGGCGCTAGGGCTCCGAGTCTCCCCAGTTCATGGTCCCTCGTGTTGCCTACAGAAACTTGCCTGGGACAGGTGGAGGATCCCCAGCTCAGCCTGCAGTCTCCTGGGTTCTCTTTTGAGATGCTATTTTTTTTTTTTTTTTTTGCATAAACTCCTCCCTGAGGGCATAGTCCTTCCCTCAAGATGGAGGGGACAGACCATAAGGTTTGGACATTGTTTTTTAACCATACAGCTCATCACTGGGACAACTGGTAGACAAGTGTGTGCTGGGCTGCACAGGCCCAGGCCTATATTCTTGGTTCCCTTCACACACTTGGGTAAATGAATGCACACAACTCCCCAGTCCCATTTTCCAGTCTTTGCTTCCTCATCTTCCACACTGTGTGGTTCTGCCCAAGGACTGGCAAGCCTATAGCATTCCCCTCAAAGCTCCTGAGACACCTCCCTGATGCATTTCTATCCAGAGAACAAATTCCTGGTCTGACCAGTACTTTCCTCACTATCTTCCCTGGCATTTTGCTTCAGTCTTACTAATATTTTCATCTGCCTTTTTTTCTTTTTTTTGGTCTGCTTTTAAATGGGACTCATTTGAGATTTTTCTCCAGTGATTCTTCTTTCATTTGACAAGGTATTTATTATTATAATGTGAATTTGCTGAAGAATTGATGCTTTTAAATTGTGGTTCTGGCGAAGACTCTTGGACTTCAAGGAGATCAAACCAGTCGATCCTAAATGAAATCACCTCTGAGTACTCATTGGAAGGATTGTTGCCGAAGCTCCAGTATGTTGCCTACCTGGTATGAAGAGCTGACTCATTGTAAAAGACCCTGATGCTGGGGAGGATTTAAGGCAGAAGGAGAGGGGAGCAGCAGAGGATAAGATGGTTAGATAGTATCACCAACTCAGTGGACATGAACTTGGGCAGCTCCGGGAGATGTTGGAAGACAGGAAAGCCTAGTGTGCTGCAGTCCATGGGATTGCAAAGAGTCAGGCGTGACATAGTGACTGACAACAACAACATAATATTAATGAACGGTTACCCTCTATGATTATACTTCTCCAAACTAAAGGATACAAAATATCTGCTACACCTCTGCCTTCTTTAAAAGATGACACAGTTTATAAGAGGCCCTTTGACTTCAACCAGAAGACATATCTTTGACCAACTTCTTTTTCTCTAGTTCTACAATCTATATCTTGCCCTGTTCCCTTCCAGTTTTCAAGATACTTTTAATGCTCTGTCACTCTCTCAATTAAAGTTTTGTGACATTGGGTACCTCAGAGCTGACAGGCAGATTATCTTATTTCCGATTATTTCAGCATTTGGCCAAGTGGTGCTGAGAATCCTCTGACCAGAATACTTACAAGGGGACTGCCTGTTGGTAGGAATAGAAACAGAGAGCAGGGCAGTTATATTTGCTCCATTTCACAGACCAAGATCTAAAGTTCAGAAAGGGAAACTGATATGCTTAGGGTTACTTGATGTGAATTTACCCTGCTGGTACTGCTAATGATCACTTAGTTAAAGCGAATTAAAGTGATTCTTGGAAAAATTTAATCTGCATTAGACATGCAAAGTTACCTGAATCACACATGTTTACACACGTTTCCATGCATAGTCATCTGGCTTCGGGATCAGACATCTCATTCTAGTTCAGCTGCCGCCTGGTCCCTACACTGGCTGCTTGTCCCCACGTCTGTACAGCTGGGACTTGAATAGATTGCTCCTGTGATCCCTTCCATTGCCGGCCCTGTGTTCCGCATTTCTGGCACTGGAAGATTTGTATAGAGGGAGAGAGTTATTTGAACAAATTGAATCATGTGGGTACAGAGTTCTTAGGTTGTTGAAAAATCGGATGATTGTCTGAAAAAGATGGATAGCAAAGCATCCCCCGTTTATATGACTCTTGCTGTTTAATTCTCATTAAAAGTGTTCGTCTGGATCTTAGTTCTGTGTAACAGGCTCAAGGTTATTAAACGCACTTTATGGATCATTTGTTTAATGTGACCAAACTAAAAATTAAGAAGCACATTATTCAGTGTTCATAAAATGAATGTTTTAAACAGACAGATTCATTCTCGTATTTGCATCCTGCTTTGATGTAGAGCTGTAATGGAGTTATAGACGGATATTCTCCTTGGACATTTATAAGCTGATGATGCCTGTTGAATACCTTTTATAAAGATTAATATTTTTTGCTCTGTGCCTGTTACCAGAGCATTAATCATCATGGCCTCAGCCTGCACGGCTGAGAATGAGCAGATGTCACACTCTTGTTGTCTGTGATCAAAGTGGATCGCGCTGGGGAGGCGGGTGTGGGGGCTGGCTGGTGTGTTGCAGGGTTCTGATTCCCGTGGCTGATTTGCGAGGGGTCCGGGCCCGGGGCTGCCTGCGCCTTCCCGGCTGGCTGGGCGGGGCTGTCAGCAGTCACTCTGTGCATGGCAGGGGAAAGCAGGACACCGGTGCTGCCACGTTCTGGCTCGCTTGTAGGTCAGCTCTGTGCCTTGACGCAGACTCACAGGCATTGATGAGGCCTGCAGTCACGTCCGTGACTGAAGACCCTCCGCCAGGAGAAAGCTGTGGCCTTGACTCTCCTTCCAGAGATGAACACTAGTTCATTAAAATGAGAAATCGCACAGGAGGCCTCCAACATCTGCTTCCTAGCACACTCCCAGACTGCGCTGTCCAACAGAGATAGAATGCCAGCTACATACACAATTTATAATTTTATACAGTCCACAGTCTAAAAAAAAAAAAAATGCAAGACAGTTGGTGAAATTAATTTTAATAATATATTTCATCTGAAATATGTCAACACGACCTTGATCTAAATATTACAAATGGCATGTTTCATACTCTTCCCCCCCACCCCCCATAGGAACTCTCCAAAATCCAGTGTGGTTTTTCCATGTATATCATATCTCAGTTTGAATGCTGGATTTTCATCGCAGACTCTTGATCTGTATTTTTCACGTTTAATAAAATTCACCATAGGAAGGAGAAGGCAGTGGCACTCCACTCCAGCACTCTTGCCTGGAAAAATCCCGTGGATGGAGGAGCCTGGTGGGCTGCAGTCCATGGGGTCGCTAGGAGTCGGACACGACTGAGCGACTTCACTTTCATGCATTGGAGAAGGAAATGGCAACTCACTCCTGTGTTCTTGCCTGGAGAATCCCAGGGACCGGAGAGCCCGGTGGGCTGCCGTCTCTGGGGTCGCACAGAGTTGGACATGACTGAAGCGACTTAGCAGCAGCAGCAGCAGCAGCACAGGAAAGGAGATTCATATAGACATGCTGTTCCGTCGTTCCAGATAGTTGTTTGCAAGAACTGAATCAGGTGTCCATTTTTTACATTTACGTTAAAAAGTTAAATGTAAAAAATTACATGAAATTAACTGAAGCTGAAAATTCTGCTCATCAGTGGAACAGGCTGTATTTCAGGGGCTCACTTGGCTACCCTAAAGGCAGGAGGTTTTGCTGTGTACTTTGTTGGAAAAGCTGACTTTGCAGAATAATATTATTTCCATTACAGTTATTGACAGCTACCCTTGACTGAGTGCTGACTACTTGCCAGATACACACATTACATCATTTGATTCTCACAGTAAGCCTGAAGGGTTAACAGTAGCATGCCCATTTAAAGAGAAGGACAGTTAAGCCTTCAAGAGTTGAAGTAATTTGCCCAAGATTCAAGGGAAAGAGTGAGACAGGTAGATTTTATTATTTTCTTATGTGCATGGGTAAACAGAACTTTAATCAGACCAAAAAGCTTTTCCAAAATCGATTAGACTGTTAGTCCCAAACTCCCAATTTATCCCTCCCCTCTTCCTTCCCTTTGTCAGCTGTAAATTTGTTTTCTATGTCTGTGACTCGGGATTAACAGAAGCACACTTTCATATATAAAACAGATAAACAGCAAGAACCTACTGTATAACACAAGGAACTATAGTCAATATCTTATAATAACCTATAATGGAAAAGAATCTGAAAATGTTTATAGATATATATATATACTGAATCATTTTGCTGTACACCTGAAACTAACACATTATTGTAA
>SJYS01013172.1:1300544-1318192 GCA_006410695.1 Philantomba maxwellii | reverse complement strand
TGTTAGTTTTTTTTTTTTTTTTCTGTTGCATAAACTCCTCCCTGAGGGCATAGTCCTTCCCTCAAGATGGAGGGGACAGACCATAAGGTTTGGACATTGTTTTTTAACCATACAGCTCATCACTGGGACAACTGGTAGACAAGTGTGTGCTGGGCTGCACAGGCCCAGGCCTATATTCTTGGTTCCCTTCACACACTTGGGTAAATGAATGCACACAACTCCCCAGTCCCATTTTCCAGTCTTTGCTTCCTCATCTTCCACACTGTGTGGTTCTGCCCAAGGACTGGCAAGCCTATAGCATTCCCCTCAAAGCTCCTGAGACACCTCCCTGATGCATTTCTATCCAGAGAACAAATTCCTGGTCTGACCAGTACTTTCCTCACTATCTTCCCTGGCATTTTGCTTCAGTCTTACTAATATTTTCATCTGCCTTTTTTTCTTTTTTTTGGTCTGCTTTTAAATGGGACTCATTTGAGATTTTTCTCCAGTGATTCTTCTTTCATTTGACAAGGTATTTATTATTATAATGTGAATTTGCTGAAGAATTGATGCTTTTAAATTGTGGTTCTGGCGAAGACTCTTGGACTTCAAGGAGATCAAACCAGTCGATCCTAAATGAAATCACCTCTGAGTACTCATTGGAAGGATTGTTGCCGAAGCTCCAGTATGTTGCCTACCTGGTATGAAGAGCTGACTCATTGTAAAAGACCCTGATGCTGGGGAGGATTTAAGGCAGAAGGAGAGGGGAGCAGCAGAGGATAAGATGGTTAGATAGTATCACCAACTCAGTGGACATGAACTTGGGCAGCTCCGGGAGATGTTGGAAGACAGGAAAGCCTAGTGTGCTGCAGTCCATGGGATTGCAAAGAGTCAGGCGTGACATAGTGACTGACAACAACAACATAATATTAATGAACGGTTACTCTCTATGATTATACTTCTCCAAACTAAAGGATACAAAATATCTGCTATACCTCTGCCTTCTTTAAAAGATGACACAGTTTATAAGAGGCCCTTTGACTTCAGCCAGAAGACATATCTTTGACCAACTTCTTTTTCTCTAGTTCTACAATCTATATCTTGCCCTGTTCCCTTCCAGTTTTCAAGATACTTTTAATGCTCTGTCACTCTCTCAATTAAAGTTTTGTGACATTGGGTACCTCAGAGCTGACAGGCAGATTATCTTATTTCCGATTATTTCAGCATTTGGCCAAGTGGTGCTGAGAATCCTCTGACCAGAATACTTACAAGGGGACTGCCTGTTGGTAGGAATAGAAACAGAGAGCAGGGCAGTTATATTTGCTCCATTTCACAGACCAAGATCTAAAGTTCAGAAAGGGAAACTGATATGCTTAGGGTTACTTGATGTGAATTTACCCTGCTGGTACTGCTAATGATCACTTAGTTAAAGCGAATTAAAGTGATTCTTGGAAAAATTTAATCTGCATTAGACATGCAAAGTTACCTGAATCACACATGTTTACACACGTTTCCATGCATAGTCATCTGGCTTCGGGATCAGACATCTCATTCTAGTTCAGCTGCCGCCTGGTCCCTACACTGGCTGCTTGTCCCCACGTCTGTACAGCTGGGACTTGAATAGATTGCTCCTGTGATCCCTTCCATTGCCGGCCCTGTGTTCCGCATTTCTGGCACTGGAAGATTTGTATAGAGGGAGAGAGTTATTTGAACAAATTGAATCATGTGGGTACCGAGTTCTTAGGTTGTTGAAAAATCGGATGATTGTCTGAAAAAGATGGATAGCAAAGCATCCCCCGTTTATATGACTCTTGCTGTTTAATTCTCATTAAAAGTGTTCGTCTGGATCTTAGTTCTGTGTAACAGGCTCAAGGTTATTAAACGCACTTTATGGATCATTTGTTTAATGTGACCAAACTAAAAATTAAGAAGCACATTATTCAGTGTTCATAAAATGAATGTTTTAAACAGACAGATTCATTCTCGTATTTGCATCCTGCTTTGATGTAGAGCTGTAATGGAGTTATAGACGGATATTCTCCTTGGACATTTATAAGCTGATGATGCCTGTTGAATACCTTTTATAAAGATTAATATTTTTTGCTCTGTGCCTGTTACCAGAGCATTAATCATCATGGCCTCAGCCTGCACGGCTGAGAATGAGCAGATGTCACATTCTTGTTGTCTGTGATCAAAGTGGATCGCGCTGGGGAAGCGGGTGTGGGGGCTGGCTGGTGTGTTGCAGGGTTCTGATTCCCGTGGCTGATTTGCGAGGGGTCCGGGCCCGGGGCTGCCTGCGCCTTCCCGGCTGGCTGGGCGGGGCTGTCAGCAGTCACTCTGTGCATGGCAGGGGAAAGCAGGACACCGGTGCTGCCACGTTCTGGCTCGCTTGTAGGTCAGCTCTGTGCCTTGACGCAGACTCACAGGCATTGATGAGGCCTGCAGTCACGTCTGTGACTGAAGACCCTCCGCCAGGAGAAAGCTGTGGCCTTGACTCTCCTTCCAGAGATGAACACTAGTTCATTAAAATGAGAAATCGCACAGGAGGCCTCCAACATCTGCTTCCTAGCACACTCCCAGACTGCGCTGTCCAACAGAGATAGAATGCCAGCTACATACACAATTTATAATTTTATACAGTCCACAGTAAAAAAAAAAAAAAAATGCAAGACAGTTGGTGAAATTAATTTTAATAATATATTTCATCTGAAATATGTCAACACGACCTTGATCTAAATATTACAAATGGCATGTTTCATACTCTTCCCCCCCACCCCCCATAGGAACTCTCCAAAATCCAGTGTGGTTTTTCCATGTATATCATATCTCAGTTTGAATGCTGGATTTTCATCGCAGACTCTTGATCTGTATTTTTCACGTTTAATAAAATTCACCATAGGAAGGAGAAGGCAGTGGCACTCCACTCCAGCACTCTTGCCTGGAAAAATCCCGTGGATGGAGGAGCCTGGTGGGCTGCAGTCCATGGGGTCGCTAGGAGTCGGACACGACTGAGCGACTTCACTTTCATGCATTGGAGAAGGAAATGGCAACTCACTCCTGTGTTCTTGCCTGGAGAATCCCAGGGACCGGAGCGCCCGGTGGGCTGCCGTCTCTGGGGTCGCACAGAGTTGGACACGACTGAAGCGACTTAGCAGCAGCAGCAGCAGCAGCAGCACAGGAAAGGAGATTCATATAGACATGCTGTTCCGTCGTTCCAGATAGTTGTTTGCAAGAACTGAATCAGGTGTCCATTTTTTACATTTACGTTAAAAAGTTAAATGTAAAAAATTACATGAAATTAACTGAAGCTGAAAATTCTGCTCATCAGTGGAACAGGCTGTATTTCAGGGGCTCACTTGGCTACCCTAAAGGCAGGAGGTTTTGCTGTGTACTTTGTTGGAAAAGCTGACTTTGCAGAATAATATTATTTCCATTACAGTTATTGACAGCTACCCTTGACTGAGTGCTGACTACTTGCCAGATACACACATTACATCATTTGATTCTCACAGTAAGCCTGAAGGGTTAACAGTAGCATGCCCATTTAAAGAGAAGGACAGTTAAGCCTTCAAGAGTTGAAGTAATTTGCCCAAGATTCAAGGGAAAGAGTGAGACAGGTAGATTTTATTATTTTCTTATGTGCATGGGTAAACAGAACTTTAATCAGACCAAAAAGCTTTTCCAAAATCGATTAGACTGTTAGTCCCAAACTCCCAATTTATCCCTCCCCTCTTCCTTCCCTTTGTCAGCTGTAAATTTGTTTTCTATGTCTGTGACTCGGGATTAACAGAAGCACACTTTCATATATAAAACAGATAAACAGCAAGAACCTACTGTATAACACAAGGAACTATAGTCAATATCTTATAATAACCTATAATGGAAAAGAATCTGAAAATGTTTATAGATATATATATATACTGAATCATTTTGCTGTACACCTGAAACTAACACATTATTGTAAACCAACTCTTGTTCAGTTCAGTCGCTCAGTTTTGTCCAACTCTTTGTGACCCCATGGGCTGCAGCACGCCAGACCTCCCTGCCCATCACCATCTCCCGGAGCTTGCTCAAACTCACGTCCATTGAGTCGGTAATGCTGTGCAACCATCTAATCCCCTTCTCCGCCTGCCTTCAATGCTTTCCAGCATCAGGATCTTTTCTAAGGAGTCAGTTCTTTGCATCAGGTGGCCAAAGTATTAGAGCTTCAGCATCAGTCCTTCTAATGAATATTCAGGGTTGATTTCCTTTAGGACTGACTCGTTTGATCTCCTTGTAGTCCAACAGATTCTCAAGAATCTTCTCCAACACCACAGTTCAAAAGCATCAATTCTTCAGTGCTCAGCTTTCTAAATGGTCCAACTCTCACATCCATACATGACTACTGGGAAAACCATAACTTTGACTAAACAGACCTTTGTTGGAAAAGTAATGTCTCTGCTTTTTAATATGCTGTCTAGCTTTGTCATAGCTTTTCTTCAAAGGAGCAAGTGTCTTTTGATTTCATGTTTGCAGTCACCATCTGCAGTGATTTTGGAGCCCAAGGAAATAAAATCTGTCACTGTTTCCATTATTTCCCTATTTATTTGCCATGAAGTGATGGGACCAGATGCCATGATCTTAGTTTTTTGAATGCTGAGCTTTAAGCCAGCTTTTTCACTCTCCTCTTTCACCTTCATCAAGAAGCTCTTTAGTTCCTCTTTGCTTTTTGTCAGAAGGCTGGTGTTATCTGCATTTCTGAAGTTATTGATATTTCTCCTGTCAGTCTTAATTCCAGCGTGTGGTTCATCCAGCCTGCCATATCACATGATGTATTCTGCTTATACGTTAAATAAATAAACTGGTAATGGAAGTAANCCTTCATCAAGAAGCTCTTTAGTTCCTCTTTGCTTTTTGTCAGAAGGCTGGTGTTATCTGCATTTCTGAAGTTATTGATATTTCTCCTGTCAGTCTTAATTCCAGCGTGTGGTTCATCCAGCCTGCCATATCACATGATGTATTCTGCTTATACGTTAAATAAATAAACTGGTAATGGAAATAAAGTCCAGTGCTGTATAGAACAATATTGTATAGGAACCTGTAATATTAGGTCCATGAATCAAGGTAAATTGGAAGTGGTCCAATAGGAAATAGTAAGAGTGAGCATTGGCACTTTAGGAATCAGTGAACTAAAATGAACTGGAATGGGCGAATTTAACTCAGATGACCGTTATATCTACTACTGTGAGCAAGAATCCCTTAGAAGGAATGGAGTAGCCATCATAGTCAACAAAAGAATCCAAAATGCAGTACTTGGGTGCAATCTCAAAAACGACAGAATGATCTCTGTTCGTTTTCAAGGCAAGCCATTTGGTATCACAGTAATCCAAGTCTATGCCCAACCACTAGTGCTGAAGAAGCTGAAGTTGAGCGGTTCTATGAAGGCCTACCTACAAGACCTCCTAGAATTAACACCAAAAAAAGATGTCCTTTTCATCATAGGGGACTTGACTCTACTTTAGTGAAAAAGCAAACAAACGAAATAGACTGACCCGGCTCCTGGGCTTCAGTCATGTGCTGGTCACAGCTGTTTTCCACGCGCTGATCTGTGGGTAGTTGGCTTAAAATGTGTTTTCTTGATTTCAGTGCTTGTTTGGTTGGTTGGTTTTCTTTTTTTCCTTTGAGTGCGGAGATTGTCAGCTTCCCACGACATCCATTCTGAACCAAGTGGGACTATAGGCCCTGATCTTGCTGCAGAAATGGTATTCTATTCATGGAGAAGGTTACTGGGATGACTGATTTGAGACACTCAGAATATGACAGGGGATTCCTCTTCCTTGACTGCCAGATACATGTCTGATGCTTTAGTTGCAGTGTGACTGTATGGGTGGGTATGTGTGTGCGTGTGGGTGTGGGTGGGTGGGTGCATGAGTGGTTGTGTGGGGGGGTACCTTCCTCTATGTTCCTAATGTTTTGTTTGACTTAGAAAATTTCTCAGGATCTTTAGTGTTATTGCAAACTTGGTGCCACCACTTCTTGAGAAAGCTGAAAGGAGCATAAATGCAGAGTCAGTGGTGTCCTTTGTAAAATAAGGTTCATTTTGCTTTGGGTGGGGAGGGCTGCAGGGTGGCTGCGGCAGCACCAGGAGGCAGACCTGCTTCTCACTGCAGACCCTTTCCTGTGAGCCTCTGCACCTGTAGTTACAGAGAACCCAGATCAACACTCCCGTGTGTGAGCACATGAGTGCGCGCACGCACACACACACGCTCACACCCCCCCCACATGCTCACACCCACACGCACATGCACACACACACATAGACACCTGCACATGCACACACACGCACACGTGCACGCGCACATAAACGCACATACACGCACATGCACACACACATACACATGCGCGCGCACACACACACACATACACACATGCACACACACACACACGCGCGCAAGTGCATGTGCACGTGAGCCCGAGCACTGCTGTTGGGATCGGCTTGGACACTGTTCAGTGCAGCTGAGTCCCCAGAGAGGCAGGTGGGAGCTTGCAATGACAGCCTTGCTCCGATGTCTTCTGCTGATGGGACAGGGCGGCCCTTGGCTGCACGTCCTTGCTCGCCGCCTCAAACAAGCAGAGCACTGGGTTCAACCATGCAGAAGACTGTGGACCGAAGTCCTGTGCAGCTGTCTTGTTGGGAAGAGAGCACTTCTCCCCCTGAGCACATGCATGCCTGCTCACACATGTCCACACATGTGCAGGAAGTCACAGGCACACACATACACACACACACACACACAGTTCCACTGTCCTGTCACAGTGCGTATGCGAGGGCCCCTCCGCTGGCTGAGAGCCAGACCCCTCCTCTAACAGAGAGTGTTCCAGAGGGACAAGCAGGTCCCAGAGCCACTCTTAGATCCCAGCAGTCTGAGACCTGGCGCCAGAAGCCCACCTGTCCCAGGTCTGTCGGGGCCTGGGCTGGGGCCTGCCAGTCACGGGTCACCAGGAAGCTGGATCAGTTGAGCTTGGGCTGCTTCCAGCTGTGGTCCTCGCAGCCACTGCGGGACCTGGGACGTTGCTCTTCTTTGTGGGGAGGCCTGGGTCGTGCTTTAGAAGGTGGGGCCGCCCTGTGACCCTCTGTCCTTGGAGACCTGCAGGAGATGCCTGGTGTGGTCCGTGCGCCTGCACGGAAGCCCTGGGCATGTGGCCGCTCCCTCCCGGTGAGCTGGTCATGTGATGGGCGTGTGGTCAGGGGCCGGTGCTGGTCCTCTGGACAGGAGTGTTGCACTCTCCCAAAGTCCTGCTCACGTGGTCTTGTTCCAGCCTCTCGGTGAGGTAGGCTTATCCCCGTGGCCCCCTTTATCTTGACCAGCCAGAGGTGGGCGGCAGTGATAAGGTTAGAACCACAGTTATCCTGTGGATGTTGAAAACATCCCGTGTGTATCCCATAGTATCTCTCGATACTGTGGACCCATGAAGGGTTATAACAAATGGATTTTTATGTTCTCAGAAACTAACAGGATGAAAGTCTTTAAACATGACAAAATGGCAGCAAAGTGTCCAAAATTTGGTCCTTTTTCTTCGAAAGAGGCTGGGTAATAAACAAGCAAAGCTATCACAGAGCTCTGGGCGGGGTGGCAGGTGGGCGTTCGCAGCGGGAGCCAGGAATGGTTGGTGGCATCTCTCCCAGCAGAAGGTGGACAGGGCGGCCATCCCTTCCCTCACCCTGGAGTGATTCTGACAGATGACACCAGCACACTTGGTTATTTGGAGGATGGTGAAGTCCACCCCCGCCTGTCCGGCGTGACAGATACATGGGTCCGTACAGCACGGACTGCGGCCAGGGCCTCTGGGTCGCCAGATCCCGAGGAGCCGTTCCAGCCGTCTCTGAGTCCAGAGCTGTGTTCCTCTGAGTTTCTAGGATCATTTGTGGGCACAGCCCTGCTGCCCCGCTGGCCTGCCCAGTCCCCCCGGCCTGCTGCTGCTGTGGGGTCCCTCCCAAGCTTGGCTTTGCTCAGCCTCCGAGGTCATGTTTTCCTTGGTCGTGTGGTCAGCACCTGTCTCTGCCTGCTCAGCTTCTCATGGCTCTTCCTTCTCCAGCTGCTTGGAAATTAGACTTACCTCCAGAACCGCGGTGGCAGTGTTGCTGGGGATGACCGAGTGGCCGGGGTGGCAGAGGGCTCATCTCCTGAGGGTGGTCACACTGGTGATGTGTCTCCGGTGGGAGGGAAGGGGGACTCCAGCTGGAGATGCTCCACTTGGAGCTTGAGGATGAACGCAGGCAGGACTGGACTCAGATGGCTTGGCCGAGGGCCCTGCCCTGCCCCTTGGTTTCTGGGAGCTGGAGTGTAGCTCTACCCTGGACGTCGTGTTGCGGTTAAGATCAGCAGAGCTACTGCAGGCTGGTGCGACTTGTGAACTTCAGGATTTTGTAGTAAGACGTTGGATTTGGGATGCCTGTGGAGTTCGGGTGTGCAGTGGGTCAGCATTTTGGGCAGCTGCATGTTCAGGCTGGGTTCACTGCCATGAGGTCATCTTGTGGCCTGTCCCTTGGACTGGCTGTCCTGGGGAGACTCTGATGCCTGTGCCCTCTCCTACGCTGGAGGCCCATCTCAGCTTTGGAGCGCTTCTGTCATGAGTTCAAGGGGGGCTGGCGTTTGGGGGAGATGCTCTCTGCGGGGCCGGGCGTTCACCACGGACGTTGTAGGAAGGGCTGGGTAGCAAGGGGAAGGAATCGTGTGATGGCGCCTGCCGTCCAGGAGCCACGACGAGGAGAGCCTGTCCTGGTGCCCATGCCAGAGCGCCTTCTCCCTGTGCTGCACTCTCAGCCCCGCCCGCCTGCGATTCCTGGCATCCTAGTCAGCTCAGCCCGCCCTGCCACTGCCCGGAAGACGCTCTGCCCTTGAGCGTCTCTGACTTCCCTCTGCCTGAGTATTTGCTGGGTGCCCTGGTGGCTCAGTGGTAAAGAACCCACCTGGCAGCGCAGGAGAGGCAGGTTTGATCCCTGTCTTGGGAAGATGCCGTGGAGGAGGAAATGGCAGCCGACTCCAGTATTCTTGCCTGGGAGATCCCGTGANGAAGACGCTCTGCCCTTGAGCGTCTCTGACTTCCCTCTGCCTGAGTATTTGCTGGGTGCCCTGGTGGCTCAGTGGTAAAGAACCCACCTGGCAGCGCAGGAGAGGCAGGTTTGATCCCTGTCTTGGGAAGATGCCGTGGAGGAGGAAATGGCAGCCGACTCCAGTATTCTTGCCTGGGAGATCCCGTGAACGTAGGAGCCTGGTGGGCTACAGTCCACGGGGTCCCCAGGAGTTGGACACAGCTTAGCGACTGCGCATGCACGCAGGAATGGATTCCTGTGAACGCATATATTCATACATTCTTTGGGGAAAACTCCGTCTGGAAAAACGGAGTTGTTATCAGTTCTTTTTCTGTGGATTAATTCAAAGTGGAGCTTGTAAAAGCCTTAGCATGAGCTTCCTACGTGCAGCCCCCTGGAGAGTGGAGGAGCAGAAGGATGTGGGCTGTTTCTGCGTCTCCCTGTCTGACCCCCTCCCTCCTCCATCCTGAGGTCTTCTTTACCACATGTGTGTGCTAGTCACTTAGTTGTGTCCGACTCTTTGCGACCCCGTGGACTGTAGCCCGCTGTCCTCTGTCCAGGAATTTCCTGTCCAGACAGGCTCCTCTGTCCATGGGATTTCCCAGGCAAGAATACTAGAGTGGGTTGCCGTTCCCTTCTCCAAGGCATCTTCCCCACCCAGGGATCAAACCCAAGTCTGCTGCCGGCAGATTCTTTACCACCTGAGCCACCAGGGAAGCCCCTACTTCTTGGCAAAATCTCCTAAGCAGGTCTCTGCATACTTTCAGGAATGTTTCCAGTGTTGCAGGCTCATTTGTTTTCTTTATGTTAAAAAATAACTCAGAAAACATTAATGCAAAGACATGCTTGTACGTATCATTAACACCGGAAGTCCTAAAATGTAAAATTCTAAAAACAAGCGCGAGATACTTAACGTTTCCAAGCTCTGCCGTCTCCTCTCTTGTGTCCACATTTTAAAGGGAACGACAGCGGCTGAGCTTGGTTCACCATCAGAACTGCTGTTGTCGGCAGATCGCTCACGTTGGAGGGCGGGTGTGCTGGAGTTCAGTGGGATTCCCCAACAGGAAGAGACAGTTAGTGATCAACATTTCATCTCCGATCTTATTTGTGTCTAGTTCTTTTTTTTTTCTTTTTTCTGAGCATCCTTTCCATGGTCCTATCTGAAAAAAAAATGAAAACCCAAAGTATCTTTGATCCTGAGACGCCAGCATCCCTTCCTTTCTGAGCCATGCTCCCGGAGCTGCGTCTGTGCTCCTGGTTTTGTCTTCTCTCCCACTCCAGGTCGCTGGCCTGAACAGGACTCTGTGCTGTCAGTCGCCACGTCCCAGGGCTGTTCTTTTGGATCCGATCTTGCCGCACGCAGGCCACCTGCCCTCCCTCAATTTGGGTGACGTCACTCATCTCTGCCTCATCCCACACTGCTGCTCGCTCCATCTCCTGTTCTGATACCAACTCCTGACTGCCGCTCATAGTACTCCCNCCCAGGGCTGTTCTTTTGGATCCGATCTTGCCGCACGCAGGCCACCTGCCCTCCCTCAATTTGGGTGACGTCACTCATCTCTGCCTCATCCCACACTGCTGCTCGCTCCATCTCCTGTTCTGATACCAACTCCTGACTGCCGCTCATAGTACTCCCTTCTCATTCTCCGTACTCTTCTTTAATGGTCTTACTCACACACTTGGCGTTTATTACTGTCTAAGAGCTGTTGCTTCTTTGGTCCATGAGACTGGAGATCTCTAAGGTCTAGAGGCCTACCAAGTAGAGCTACTTGTATATCCAACAGGCAACTCAAATGCAACTCGTCCAAAACTAAACCCTGGTCCTTTTCTCCTCCCTCAGATACCCTTGTGTTCCCAGGTTCCTCTCCTTGGAAGGTGTCACAGCCTGCCATAGGTGACTCGTCAAGGGCTCATGTTGGACTGGGTGTCATGTTTGACTCTTGTTTAGCTCTTGGCCTCCTCTCCATTTATCATCAGCCACTGTGTTCAGCCTGCCTCCAGTGTGGTTTTGTTCAGGGCTTCTTCTTTCAAACTTACCACTGTAGCAGGAGGTCAGTTCAGTTTAGTTGCTCAGTCATGTCCGACTCNTGGACTGGGTGTCATGTTTGACTCTTGTTTAGCTCTTGGCCTCCTCTCCATTTATCATCAGCCACTGTGTTCAGCCTGCCTCCAGTGTGGTTTTGTTCAGGGCTTCTTCTTTCAAACTTACCACTGTAGCAGGAGGTCAGTTCAGTTTAGTTGCTCAGTCATGTCCGACTCTTTGTGACCCCTGTGGACTACAGCACACCAGGCTTCCGTGTCCATAGCCAACTCCTGGAGCTTGCTGATTTCCATCAAGTTGGTGATGCCATCCAACCGTCTCATCCTCTGTCATCAGCAGGTCAGGCTTTTCCTAGTTTTTGCTTGGACTATTGCAGTAGCTAACTAGCCAGTTCTGTGCCTTCCATTTGCACTGCCCTACCTGGGTGCCGTCACAGAGGCTCTCTCTGGCCTTTTGTATGATCACATCCCTTCCCCATCAGCTTCTTCCAATTCTCCATCTGTTTCCATCTCACCCATCATGTTCAGAATGAAACCTGACTTCCCATCTGGTATTTTATCCTGCTTCTCCTCTTCCCACCCTCCTGAACTTTGCCTGTGGCTCTGTGAGTATGTCATCTACTCCCATCTCCCTGAACTTGTGCCTAGGATTGCCCACCCTATGCGGGAGGTTCTAATGCTTCTTCCCAGCAGGTGAATGCACTGCATCCTGAAGGAGGCCTTCCTAACTTCCACCTCCAGGGTCACTGCCTGCTCCCCACTGCTCCCTCCCTCATTAGCCCAGGGGTCTAGGAGGCCAGGGAGGGTGGGGGCGCTGCTCTTCACCAGTATCTATGTCGCATCATAGAGAACTACTGTCCAGAGTATCTCACCTGTGCCAGGCCCAGGCCTTCCGGCCTGATCTTACAGGTGGACATTGAGTGTAAAACCTGTGACTAGTGTCAGTGTGCCCATGTTAGAGGTGAGGAAACCTAGGCTTGGAGAGCTAACCAGCTTAGCCCGAGATTACCCTGCACGGAACACAGCAGAATTCAAACCCACACAACCTCACTCCAGAGCCTGAGCTCTCAGCCCGCTGCAGACTGTCCTCTGCAGGTGTGAACCCAGCAGAAAGTTGTCCCTGAGCAAGTAAACATTAAGTGTGGAAGTTAGTGAGTTGTGAACTGGCCAAGCTCCGGAACGTCTGGGAACCATTCTCTGATCCTCCTAGCAAACAACAAGAATAGTTGCAATTCAAATCATTTGTGTTTTAACACGTATTTCTTTTAAAGTGGCCAATCAGTAAATGCACAGTTTGGCACAGAAAATTAGTTAAACTCGCCGCAGGCTTGTTTGTGTTTGTATCAACTTGCACACCATGGGATGCATGTGAATGCGTATCTGTGTGCATGTGTTTGTTAACTGTCATGTTTATATGGTGACAACACAGACGTGTGTGCATATGTGAGCATGCGTGTGTGAATTGTCTGATAAGAAAAGAAGCGATTTTTGCCCTGTCAGCTGGTCTGACCCCCTCCAGATGTCAGTTTCACTTTGCAGAGAGTGTTAGTGCAACGTGCCCTGTCTCAAGCTAGGAAAACAAGCTTCTGGCAAACAGTTGCGTCTCGGTTGGTCTCCTGCTGACTGGTAACCTGGTGTCCCTTGCAGACTGCAGAGAGATCCTGCTTCCCATGATGACGGATCAGCTCAAGTACCATCTGGAGAGACAGGAAGATCTGGAGGCCTGCTGCCAACTGCTCAGCAACATCCTTGAGGTTCTGTACCGGAAGGACGTGGTGAGTAACCGTGGGGCTGCCTCCCTGGACCCCGCAGCAAGCGTGGGCCTGTGATCCTCCTGAGACCTGGCCTCGATGGACCGAATCACGTTTGATCCATTTAAAAGAGAACGGCCTGAGTTTTTAGGGTCACCCTTTCTTTTTCTTTGGGCCTTCCCTGGTGGCTGTAATGGTAAAGCATCTGCCTGCAATACAGGAGACCCTGGTTCAATCCTTTGGGTCAGGAAGATCCCCTGGAGAAGGGAAGGGCAACCCACTCCAGTATTCTTGCCTGGAGAATCCCATGGACAGANATCTGCCTGCAATACAGGAGACCCTGGTTCAATCCTTTGGGTCAGGAAGATCCCCTGGAGAAGGGAAGGGCAACCCACTCCAGTATTCTTGCCTGGAGAATCCCATGGACAGAGGAGTGAGCGTGGTGGGCTACAGTCCATGGGGTCGCAAAGAGTCAGGCACGACTGAGCGACTAACACCTTTCTCTTTTTCTCTGTAGAGTTGCATGCTCAAATTATTTTTTTATTTATGTATAAAGCCTGATGGGGCTTCCCTAGTGGTAAGGAATCCTCCTGCCAATGCAGGAGGTGCCGGCACGTGGGTTTGATCCCGCGGTCGGGAGGATCCCCTGGAGGAGGAAATGGCAGCCCACTCCAGTCTTCTTGCTTGGGAGATCCTATGGACAGAGGAGCCTGGTGGGCTGCAGTCCATGGGGGCGCACAGAGTCAAACACGACTGAGCACGCAGAGCATGATGGTTGTGTTATCATGTGTGTCTTTCCACATTAAAGATACTGTTTTGTTTCCTGTGACTTCTCAGCTCAGTGACTCCCAAGACTGAGATTTGATATTTAAGGTCAGAGGCTTTGATGTTAAAAATTAGAAATAAACAGCGGGTGGCTAATTGCCTACTTTCTTTCAATCATTATTTTTAATAAATCATACTTAGTATTATTTTATAATGAGCATAGTTGTTGTTGCTTTAAGTCAGGGGTGCTTCTGAGAATGTGGAGAGCGGTTCTCTGCCCCTTTTGGCAGGTTCCTTTCTGGACAGGCAGCTTTTCCCTGTGCTTTCTTTGCTGTTTCTTTTTTAAATGGTATTTTCTTTTGCATTTCTCAATTGTATGCTTATTCCTCTGCCCTTTTTGTCTTAATAAAAAGCTGGCGCAAGCACATGTGGAGACATCTGACTCTCTGCCTCCCGACCCCATTGTCCCTACCATACTCATTTGTGTGCGCACATGTGTGAGCACCTGTAGAGTCACTGGTTCTCCAGGTGTGTCTGGACAGCTGTACAGAGCCGCGTCTGTCTCTAGCAGTGGCTAGATGCATCAGGGTTTTTCAGTTAGTAGGGCCTGTTCTTAGCTTTCCCCCATGCGACCTCTGGACAACTCCCCAGTCCAAACACATGCGCACACACACACGCACACACACACACGCACACACACACACATGCCTGTCCCGCCCACTTCTTTGCCGCACCTGCTTATCTTCTCAGAGTCTGGGTGGTGTGCTTGAAAAGAGAATTACAGTAAGTTAGTTAACTGTGACTGTGGCTGTGTCCACCCTCCCCAGGCTTTGTCTCTGAAAGCTCTTGCCAGCCTTAACCCAAAGGCCAGCCTTCAATCATCCCAGTCCAGGCCTTTAGAAAAATGCTCAGCATTGCTCATTATGCTGCTGCTGCTGCTAAGTTGCTTCAGTTGTGTCCGACTCTGTGCAACCCTGTAGACAGCAGCCCACCAGGCTCCCTTGTCCCTGGGTTTCTCCAGGCAAGAACACTGGAGTGGGTTGCCATTTCCTTCTCCAATGCATGAAAGTGAAAAGTGAAAGTGAAGTCGGTCACTTGTGCCTGACCCTCAGTGACCCCATGGACTGCATCCTTCCAGGCTCCTCCGTCCATGGGATTTTCCAGGCAAGAGTACTTCAGTGGAGTGCCATTGCCTTCTCCTCGCTCATTATGAGAGAAATGCAAATCAAAACTTCAATGAAGTTATTCCATCACTTCAATCATCAGAATGGCCATCATCAAGAAATCTACAAACAGGAAATGCTGGGGAGGATTTGGAGAAAGGGGAACCCTCTTACAGGGTTGGTGGGGATGTAAATTGATACAGCCACTAGGAAGAACAGTATGGAGAGTTCTTTAAAACCAAGAATGAAACTAAGAATGAAACTACCATATGACCCAGCAACCCCACTATTGGGCATATGCTCTGAGGAAAGCGTAATTTAAAAAAGACATGTGCTCCCAAGTGCACTGTAGCACTATTTATAATAACTAACCATGGGAGTAACCTAGATGTCCCCTGACAGGTGAATGGATAAAGAGGCTGTGGTGTATATATATATATATATATAAAATGGAATATTGTTCAGGCATAAAAAGGAACACATTTGAGTTAGTTCTAGTGAGGTGGATGGACATGGAACCTGTTACACAGAGTGAAGTTAGTCGGAAATGGGAAAAAACACATATCGTATATTAACGCGTAAGTATGGAATCTAGAAAAAATGGGACTACTTGCAGGGCAATGAAACGACTTGCAGGGCAAGAAGAGAGACAGAGACATCGAGCACATATTTGTGGACACAGCGGGGGAAGGAGGGGAGTGGGACAAATGGAGAGCGTAGCGAGGAAACATACACATTAGTGGGAATTTGCTGTGTGACCCAGGGAACTCAAGCCGGGCTGTGTGACAGCCTAGAGGGGTGGGATGGGATGGGAGGTGGGAGGGAGGGTCAAGTGGGAGGGGACATATGTATACATGGCTGATTCACCTTGTTGTTTGCAAAACCAACACAATATTGTAAAGCAATTAGCCTCCAAGTAAAAACAGAAAAGAGTGAAAACAAAAAAAGATTGTATTTGAAAAGTTGTAAGGCCAAGCCTTATAGGGGAGGCACTGCCTGCCTGGCCTGTGCAGAGAGCCTGGAAAACCGATTTAAACACGTTCAGAATTCATGAAGAAGAATCAACAGTCCCATCACACGTGAGACGAAGGAGCACACGTTTACTGATCGGAGATGCTCCGGCATGCTGCATTTTCGGGGTTGTGCTAAGGTGATATTTAAACATTCGATTCTATGCAAGCATACCCACGTTACTGGGATCTGACATGCAGGGTGAGCTATTTAGTTGTTAGCTGCTGGCCCTCTGTGTACAAATGGGCAAGTGTCTTTCCAGAGCTAATTGGTGAGCTAATCAGGGATCATAAACATTATATTGTTTAAACAGATTTGCTTTTATTTTTAAGGTTTGCTTCAATTAAATTACTGTGATTATATAACATTACCATTAATGGGCTATAATTAATAAAATGCCTTGAGTTTTCCTTGTGAAGGCTTTTGCCTGTGACAAGGGCCATTTTTCATCTCGTTAAGGGTTGTAATTGATTTACTCTTTACAGGGTAAATGGGTTCCGTGACAGCCGCGGGGCTGGCATGTTAATGACTGTCTTAGCTGTTGGTTTACACACGTGTCTCCTGCAGGGGCCGACACAGAGGCACGTCCAGATCATCATGGAGAAGCTCCTCCGGACAGTGAACCGAACCGTCATCTCCATGGGGCGGGACTCGGAACTCATCGTAAGTGTTCGGTGACACACGCGTGGGGGTCTCATCGTGGCTGAGAGCATCTTTCCCAGGAAAGTTGTTTACTCTCAAGCTTGAAAACCCACATGGTCCTCTTGCACCTGCCTTTTGAAACTGTCTCTTACTACAATATAGCAAGCAGTTGCGATGCATTTATTTACAGCCTAGTAGTTTAAGTGGGCTCATTTTCCATGATTCTAGAAGCAAGTGTCAAAGGTGAAAAGCAGGCACACCCACATTTTGTAGACGGAGGATTTGGGTCTAGTTTTGTTGTTGCTAGCTTCTAGCAAAGGGTGTTTGTTTTCTTCTAAGTTCCCACACTCTAGGCAGTTGCTTTCTATGTATTTACACTTAAGATCCCATTAATAAAATTTTATGAAGGGCCTTAAAAAGTAATTGAGGCACTCCGAGTTAGCTATTTTCTGTCTTCTCTAGAGTATTGTAGATGTTCCTCTTATATGGATGCAAAGCATGGGATCTATTCTTTTCCTCAAGGGTTTTACCAATGGCATTGGCCGTCTTTCACGTCTCACATTGTGGTGCTTTCTCCCAGAGTTTGCCACCGTCATGACTGTCAGATTTGGTTTCATGAGCAAAAGGTGTGTTTGTAGGCCTCGTTTAATGTCTTTCATTTCTGGTATGTATTACCATTTAACTAAGTTGGGTGGATCCTATTTCAAAAAAAGTCACTCCTAACCAAGAAACAAGAAAACTCCAGTTAGAGTTTTCACTGGCCATCAGACTAGGCATACTGGTCTCCCTTGGGTGAGTTTCGCTCCGTCTGCATAGCCTGGGCATGGATCAGGTCTGGTGACGCATCGTTTTCCTTCGGACATAAAGCAGGAATGGGCGCTGGGCTTGTGTTGCTTTCTGTGGGTGCACCACAGCGAGGGATGTGGTGTGTGGCTTTGGATGCATCACGGAGAATAATCATTGCCTTTGTGTATTTCCATGCGGTGAAACTGTCTAGTTTATGTGTCTGAGTTTTAGCCCATGTCGTGTGCCGGTTTTCCTTTCTAAGGTACATCTCTTTTCGGTTTACACTTTACCATGTTTAAATTAAGGATTTTTCCTTGTAAATTGATGTTATTTGCCATGGAGTCTTCCATTATCCTGTAAACCCCACTTTCTTCTTCATGCTCTTCATTGTTACTCTTCTCTGTAATCTGGAAATGCTTTCCTATAGGTCAGTGGAGA
>SJYS01013172.1:1233386-1257927 GCA_006410695.1 Philantomba maxwellii | reverse complement strand
CAGGGGGTCTTCCTAACCCAGGGATCAAATCCAGGTCTCCCACATTAAAGGTGGTTTCTTTACCATCTGAGTCACTGGGGAAGCCCCAGAATACTGGAGTGTGTAGCCTATCCCTTCTCCAGGGGAACTTCCCAACCCAGGAATCAAACTGGGGTCTCCCACCTTGTGGGCGGGTTCTTTACCAGCTGAGTTGCAGGGAAGCCCTAGACGGGATTATTTCCCAAGGAACCCAAGTGCCACAATCCTGCTGAGTTCGCAGGGAACAGACTAGACCCTGGGTTTCCTGTGGTTCTCCCAGCACATACAGTGTGGTCTGCAGCCTTTGATCTATACCGTCTGAAAGGCTTATATTTCACAGCCATGCCGAAACACACAGTATAGTGTTCATGACTATCGATTCTGAGGGAACAAGCCATCAAACTTAAACCAGTTTCGGAAACGCCGCTAAAATGCATTTGCAAGATACATGGGTTCACGCTCTCCCTCACCCCATGACTCTCTGCCTGAGGTTGCGTATTTAGAAGCTGCCTAGAATTAAGGTCAGGAAAGGCTCTTGACTTTCTTTGGTCTGATGCCGTCATCCCAGCGGGGCCCCAGACGATTCCTGCATCCGTGGGTAGACATCATTTGTCGCTCATAATAGCAAAGCGGGGAGAGGAGGACGTTGACGTACCTATAGATAATGCATGCACTGTTCCTGCATGTGTCACAGTTAGCTGTGTCTTGCCCCGTCCGATATGAAAGCCTACAAGATAAGAACAGGAGAGCATTACACGTGGCGGCGGCTGGCCCCTGGCCTCTCTGGAGCGCGCAGCTCCCGTCAGGCGCTTTCCCCCTGCCATCGCTCCTCATGGGAATGGAAGCGGAGCCAGGCGTTTCCCACTTTGCTCCGGTCTCTGCTACAACCAGGGCAACCACTGCGGCTGCTATTTAAATTAAAATCTAGGATGCGAACATAACCTAGTGCGTGAGGCAAAGAATCTGATTTTGTTATAAGCAAGGGGAATGGGGGATGTTTCAGGGCAGCGATATTCATGGCGTTTTAAAGAAACTTGGAAGGGAAACCAGCCTCAGATCTTCTTGACCTGATGGCTTGCTCCTGCCCCTCCATCTCTTTGCCCTCGAGAGGAGGGCTCTGCAGCCTATGGGCCTCAGGTGAATCCAGCTCTCGGCCTGATTTTATCCAGGATGCTAAGATTGGATTTTACGTTCGTAGATGGTTTAAAAACATGAAGAATATTTGGAACATGTGAAAACTCATGAAATTAAAACTTCAGTGTCCATAAAGTTTTAAATTTTGAGAGTAAAAAAATGGTGAGAATTCTTACATAAGTAGCTACAGTATCCTTGGTCTGCAAATTCCGGAATACTCCCTCTCTAGCTCTTTAGAGTAAAAAAATGTGCTGACCTGTGTGGCAGCGTATGGGCCTGCCTTGTCAAGCCTTCTGACACCCTCTCTGGCTGTGTTCTCTGCTGAGCCTGTCAGCGCTCTGAGACTAGACATTGTAGGAGGCAGGGTTCCCCGTCCTCTCATTAAAACGATGGAACCTCATTTATTTATTTATTTTTGGAGTATATTCTGGAAGGGTGTACAGCCTTTAAGATTTTCTTTGGCAAACTTTTTATTGTGTTTTGAGGTATAGCCAATGACCCATGTTGTGATAGTTGACAGTGAAGGGGCTCAGCCGCACATATACATGTATCCATTCTTCCCCCAAGTTCCCTGCCATCCGTAATCCTAAAGATTTAGTGAGAGGATTTTTTTGAGTCTTCCTCAGCCCAGTCACCCCAACAAAGCTAGTTTGGGCGAGCTTTCATAATGTTTTCCCTGCCACTTTCACTGACCTTTGCTCTCTCATACTCTTCATGTGCAGGCCTATTTTATTCTGAATATTGCTTTGTACCAAGGGACAGAGGACAGACGTGATAACCAGAGCCTGTTAAATTAGTAGCAGAAGCAGGGCTTCCATCTGAATTGGCTTAGACACACACTTTGGGGGCACATTTACATTTGGAGAGCGACTCAACATCATAATAGTGCCCAGAAGGTTTGCTGTCAACAGGGAGAGGGGATATTTTTATCACCTGCCCTGTGTAAACGTCTCTCTCCACGCGTCATGGACTTTGAATTGAAACTCACTTTTGTTTTCCTCATTATGTTTGGTGTTACATAAACATTTGACAAAAGGATTTTTCCCCTCCGTGCTGTGTTTTCACAGTGAGCTTTGCTAAACTTGAACTTGACCTTTGAGTTCTGCGCATTGTGTTTATTAACCAAGTGACCACATTCTGTCCTATAGGGTCGCCAGTCTCTGCGATCCATGATATTTGAGCCAGAACTGGAGTCGCCCGGTGGCTGCCTTTGTGTTGACCTCCCTTCCCCATGGTGGGCACCTGTGAATGCCCCCTGGGGTCTTTTCCTGCCCCCTGGACTTTGTCAGGAGGGGAGCAGGAAAGGGCTCGTGCCTTATACTTTCCCCCCTTTCCTTAGCCCTTTCCTCCTGACAACAAACCCCAAGGGTACATTCTTCCTGAGCTTTCCTCCCTGACTCTAGATTGTCACGCTCACACCAGGTTCCTCCCCGTCTGACACTGACCTCCATTCTCCCATGCCTTATCATATGTAAACGGCCTTTCTCCATCCCACTGGTTTTTTCAGAGCTCAGTCCTAAGCTCATGTCTCACCACGGTGGCTGTGTGCGGTGTAATAAGCACAGGACTTGAGCACACGTCCTAGCAATGACGTCTCTGCTGCAGGACGTGCGGTCCTGCTGTGAGGCTGGGCTGCAGACGGGGGACTGCCCCTCTGTGTACTGCACTCGTGTAACCTAGCCCCCAGCTGGGGGAGCGGATGCGTAATAGCTGTCTGTGTGTGCTGGTCACATTTTGAAGGTTAGGCTTTTAAAAGAAAGCAGAGGACATCAGGGGCATTTCCTAACCATTATTAGAGGGGCACTCTTACTTGGCTCTGCAGAAAGACCGACTTCCACGCTTGCAGATCCTTCCTGCTCAAGACCTCAGGACAGATCTCAAATCTCCATTAATTCTCATCAGCACCACACCCCTTCCTCGCCCAGGATCGTGGCGTTCCCAAGTGTCTCACTTACACTAGAGCCTTGAGTCCTGCAGTTAATTACGCTAGCTCATTTTACAGAGGAGAATACGGCAACACTTCAGGTCTGGGATCTCATTATTCTTAGACCCCAGGCTTCTGATGTGCTGTGATGCCCTGCTCCAACCTTGGGGCCCGTGTCCTGCACTATGTATAACTGGCAGCTTGGGATAGTCAATGAATCCAGCAGGGACAGGACAAAGGCTTCAGGCACCTGAAATGCACAAGAGAACTGTCTTCCCGGACCTTGGGGCTCTTCAGTGATAAATTGCTCTTTTTAAAGACCTTTCTGAACAGACTGTTCTTATCACTTTGTAAAAAGCACACACTTTCGCGCTGTTATAGTCAGTAGGCAAATAATTATTAAGTGCCTTTTAGGTATCAGACCTTACTCTGCCTACCAAGGAGACATTTTGGAATAAGATCGAGTCCTTTTCCTCATGAAGCTTAAAACAGAATGGGAGAACCAGATGGGCGATGCAGAAACAGATGAATGAATGAATGAAAAGAGTTTGGATACTGCTCTGTTAAGGACATGTTGTTGGGGGGCGGGGTGGCTTAGGCTAACACACCAAGGACCTTGCATCTGGAAAGAGAACTGGATGATAATAAAAGAGCAGGTAGTTGTCTCCAGATCTAGAGATGAGTTTTGCAAACAAAAGGACCATCACTTGTGAACATCATAATGAGAATGATGTTGGCATGTCTGCAGAACAGAAAAAGAGCCAGTGTGGCTGGAGAATCAGGAGCACATGAGAGAGGAGGGAGGTGAGATCAGATCATGAAAAACAGGAAACTCTTTGGACATCTGTTTCACATGTAATGGGAAGCCACTGTATTCTTATACGTAGAGCCCAGGATGACACAGAACCTACTTCCTCTTAACTTTAACTCTTCTCCTTCTAAAATATCATTTTCATTCAATTTCCTTTTTCTTCCTTCTTTTCTTTATAACCCATTCCTAACTCACTCATTCCTGAAATACAGCATGGTTTGCTAATGTTTGTTGATTAGAAGCAAGTGAGTCATAATATCTACTTTATAGGGAAACATGTCTGTGGTCACTTTTTTTTTTTAAGCTAATTTAAATGAAAAATTGGTGGTCCTTCAGATTTCCACCGTACAGGAGAAGTATTTTCAGGATCTCATTGCCATGAACTTTCCTTGGGAAGACCCTTCAAGATGTTTGTTTGGGAACTTTTGTTTTGAAGGGGTTCAGATGTTTGGAGTCCAAAAAGGTAGTTCATAAAAATGGCCATCAATGAGAGAGTAATTTGTGGATAAAAGTTAAAGTGTTGCCTTTGTATCCTGTGGTTTAGTCACAGGCTGCCTCCAGTAGCTGTTGTCAGTCAAGGTATGTCCACTACAGTTTTATTAAACCTGAGCGTGTTCTTTACAGAGGACTGAACGTGTATGATCTAGTGTGCTTATTGCTTTGATAATCCATCTAACTGTCCTTGGGGCTTCCAAGATGTAGGGTTTGGCTTTGCTGATAATTTTATGGTCACAATAATGATTGTGTTGCAGCATCTGAATGAATGTGTTCTCCAAATGCAGACCAAACAGATAAGTTCTTTCTATAGGACAGGGAACACAGAGTGCCATTACGGAATGCCCCTGTTTTCCTTCTCACTTGGAAACAAGTCNGCAGCATCTGAATGAATGTGTTCTCCAAATGCAGACCAAACAGATAAGTTCTTTCTATAGGACAGGGAACACAGAGTGCCATTACGGAATGCCCCTGTTTTCCTTCTCACTTGGAAACAAGTCATAAAAGCAATACTTGGAATGATTATCTTTGTGGATGGCCATTGCCATGAAGAGAAGCAGTCCAGAAACTGAGCTGCTGGGGCAGATACTTCTCCAGAGATGGTATGGCTAAAGGTCTTTTGTAGTTAGAAGTTTGGAGAAGAGAGAGCTCGGATCATTGGTATCACAGCTGCAGAGGAAGAACATCTTGATCAAAAATGACACATTCTGTCTCGCACATTAATTGCTACCTTTATAAAGCTCTCTTCTTGTTTATTTTGAAGAACTTATACTTTTGGTAGGATTATAACCCACGTCTGCCATGATGCCTGGTACACTCTGGGTGTTTGGCCGGTATTATTTTATTAACCAAATAAGGCTGTCAGTCTCTGTGTTCCCAAATTGAAGTCCAGTAACAGAAAAATCTATGGGAAAAAATCCAACTGAGTGCAGTAAGCAAGTGAAGTGTGTCAATTATGAACACTTCTAGTCCTCACTTACTTCCGAGTGTGAGCCTCTTTGGATCCCGATGATAAGCACATTCATTATAAACAGCCCTGGGTGTTCTTTGGAGGGAATGATGCTAAAGCTGAAACTCCAGTACTTTGGCCACCTCATGCGAAGAGTTGACTCATTGGAAAAGACTCTGATGCTGGGAGGGATTGGGGGCAGGAGGAAAATGGGACGATGGAGGATGAGATGGCTGNTGATGCTAAAGCTGAAACTCCAGTACTTTGGCCACCTCATGCAAAGAGTTGACTCATTGGAAAAGACTCTGATGCTGGGAGGGATTGGGGGCAGGAGGAAAATGGGACGATGGAGGATGAGATGGCTGGATGGTATCACCAACTCGATGGACATGAGTTTGAGTGAACTCTGGGAGTTGGTGATGGACAGGGAGGCCTGGTGTGCTGCAATTCATGGGGTCGCAAAGAGTTGGACACGACTGAGCGACTGAACTGAACTGATCTTTACAACATTTGCTGTTTATTGTCCCTTTACAGTTAGTTGCCATTTGTTATTATTTCCTGTACTCAACAATGTGTACTTCCTGGGGAGGTACCGAGAGAGGAGGGTGCAGAAAGTATGACATTCAGCACCAAGGACAGCACCAAGTGTCCAAGATGCTTTGTTTTCTGTTTCTTTGACCTCCTGACTCCCATTCTTGCAGATCACAGTTCTATCCCAGGGACATTTCTGGAACCCTGACCCTTTCCTTGCCTGATGCCCTTTGGACACTCACTGGTCAGGGTGGGCTTTATTGAAAGGTAAAGGTCACTAGACCCAAGTTAGGAAATTAATAGGGATGTAAAAGCATGGACTTGGTTGATAGCTCACAGAACAGGGATTATTGTTCTTGATTTCTTAAAGCAGAAGGCTTTACTCAAGCTAATTTTACAAAGCAGTCTTGGTGCAGTCCAGTTTGAGAGTCATTTCCACTTCTGCTTTGTAGTGAAACAGATTTCTTCAGAAGACCTTGCTGTACTTCAAAGAAAGTATAGCGAGTGTCCGTTATAGAAGACAGTACGGAACTCTAGTTAGGGAACCCCCTTTTGAAGAAAACATAGGGTCTCCCTTTCTTTAATGGTCTAGAATATTTAGGTTTAGTTCAGAATGCATCTCACTAGTTTTTCTAGCTACCTTTGGCTTCTGCAGACATCTGCCCCAATTCTTCCCCCCGCCCCCCAATTCATTAGTTGTCATTATAAAACAATTCCTGAATGTAAAAATATTCTTTTGCCCATTTATATAAAATAGACAGCACTGGTAACAATTTAGGGTCTGTAAGTCTTTGGTTATTCTTGTTGCAGATCAACAACAAAAGAGACAATGAAGACTGGGATAAAAAAAAAAAANCCTGAATGTAAAAATATTCTTTTGCCCATTTATATAAAATAGACAGCACTGGTAACAATTTAGGGTCTGTAAGTCTTTGGTTATTCTTGTTGCAGATCAACAACAAAAGAGACAATGAAGACTGGGAAAAAAAAAAAAAATGAAGAAAGGGTGGCCCAGGGCAGAGCTGGTGTGGCAAGTTTTATAACAAAGCTATAGGAATGATCAAGGCAGAAAGATGTCAGCCAGCTTCCGCCTGAGCTGGACCACGGCTGTGTCCTGGGAGGTAGGGATGAGGAGCCTGCGATTGGAGTGACAGGCAGCATCTGCCTTTTCATGAAGGCCTCACAGGGAGATCTAAGATAGCAGAGCCCTGGGGGGTAGGAGAGGGTGCTGCGAAATGTCAGAGAAAGGTCATGGAAAGCTTTCTTCCTGGCCCCATATCCAAGTGGCTCAGTGTCTCTGAGACCTTGAAGATGGGGTTTGAGACAAGACTGACAACTCTGTGTCTCTACCATCCCCCGCCCCGCAAGAAAACTGTTTGGTGAAAAGGTCAGGAAAAGGAAAAAAAAAAAATGTCTCTGACTGTGCCTGCTATCAGAAGCAAAGTTCCAACAAAGTTAAAAGCGTCTCGGGAGAAGCATGGTTGGCAAGTGGAAATAATTCCGTGGTAGTGAGTTGTGATCACTGGTACTGGCCTGATTTTCATGCAGGGCTTCTCCTGCCACAGCCCTGTTTTCTCCAGGAGACCTTAAATCTCCCAAGGAAAATTCTCTTCTCGTGTTTCCCCGGGGACTTGTGGATGGAGTGTTTGGTTTTAGGTTTCAGGAAAGCATCCTCCTCTCAACCAGCATCACTGGTGTGTAAGCATCACCCAGAGGGGGCCCTCCTCCACCTCAGCTCTGGGTGACCCCATGGCCGAGTTGTTCGTCTTTTAAATGACGTGGTGGTTTTCAGTAAGTTCAGATCTCCTAGCATGTAAGCAAAAGGCATGTCAGGTGATGCTAAGGTCAGGATGTGATCCTTTAATTGGGGTCTTCAAAACCCTGCTACCCAGGGTATTGGAGCTGTCACTTTGAATTAACTCAAAGCTGTGTGCCAGGCTCTCTGCTTAGACAGTGGTTCCTGCTCTCAGCAATCATTTTATGCCCCTGTTTAATTTATTCTCCTAATTTTGATCTTTCTTGTTCTTTCTCACTGTGTGCCAAAACCTTTTTTTTTCTTCCCCTTCCCTTATTCTAGGCCAGGTTTGTGCTCCAGCTGTGGTTTCTTGATAACTGAGCCATCGTTTATATCAGCATCTTAAAGGGCTTTTCTGCTTAATCATCTCAAAGTGACATTAATTTAGAGGCATTAAGTGATACCTCTGTTTTTGTTGGGGGAAATGAAATTTCAAAGAGTCAGGCTCAGCTGTTTTCAGAGACCCTCTCCTACGTTTTAAGCCCACCTCTGCCAGTAGTTTTGGCTGTTTTTTAAAGTCTGAGTTCGCACTAGGAATTTGCCAGATTATGCCCTGAAATTGTAGTTAGTTCCTGTATCAGCTGTTGAGTGGTTCAAGTGAGTCTGGAATCCTCATTTATCTATGGAAACTCAATTATATCTGTTTTATTCACTTGAGCTACTAAGTGCCAGGATTTGGGAATCCAATGTAAATTTGTTGAAAAAATACGAAGTTGATTTTCCTAACACTGAGAACACCCACTGGTCAATAGAAGGCAGTACCGGCCTTCACTGGTGATGGTCTGACCAGGTCACCTTGAGCTGAGAGGAGCCTTCACTGGTGATGGTCTGACCAGGTCCCCTTTAGCTGAGAGGAGCCTTTTTCTAGCCAGTGGCAGGCTTGCTGTGTTAGGCTGAGCAATTCTTTGTTCATTAGTGGCCTAGAATCCCCAAGCTGACAAAGCAGTGTGTTTCAAAGACTGAGGTTGCGTTTTGAGAAACAGACTAACAGTGACCCCCCCAGATCTTCGCGCCCCGCTCTGCTGTCCCCTGCCTTTAGCCGTGTCTCAGTGGGTTGGTTGTCTTGAACCCTTCTGAGAAGTTGCGTCTGCCTTCTTAGCGCAGGAGGCAGTGCATCAGTCTTTGCCATCACCTGCTTTTCAGGCCCCCTTTAGCCAGCTCCCAGTGACTTCCTTCCACCAGAACTCCTAGCATTTGGTACTGTCTCGGCACGCTTTGTCTTTTTCTCTGTTTGCCCAGCCAGAACCTGGCTTGCCGGTCGCAGGAGAGGCGGCAGTCGAGGTTTAGGATACACAGAGTGATGAATGACAGAGCAAATGAAAAATGAAATGATTTGGGAGGGTAACTTTGTCTCAGTCGGTCTCCGAGGGTTGATCTCTGTTTCAGTGGAGTTTGGCAGCTCTTCCTTGGCATTTACAGAAAATTTTAAAAGACCCACTTCCGTGTTTCCAGACTCAGTGCGATGAGTATGGTAGAGCTCTGAGTGCGTTGGCGTTTTCTGATTGTAATGGCTGCACCGTCTGTATTTAGAGTTTCAGCCAGCAGTCATTTATTCCAGGACCCTGGTTTCTCTCCTCCCCTTCTCTCCTGCCTGTGGGCATGAGGTCAGGGAGTAAGGCCAGCACCATTAACTCCAGCTTCCTCTTTTTTCTGCTCTGGACTTCTTTTTTGTAGAAAAGGGTTCTCATTGAGATTGAAGGATGTCAAATACTTCTTTCCAGACACACTCATGTGATCCCCCTGAGTTTGAACATGCGTGTTCCAGANCCCCTTCTCTCCTGCCTGTGGGCATGAGGTCAGGGAGTAAGGCCAGCACCATTAACTCCAGCTTCCTCTTTTTTCTGCTCTGGACTTCTTTTTTGTAGAAAAGGGTTCTCATTGAGATTGAAGGATGTCAAATACTTCTTTCCAGACACACTCATGTGATCCCCCTGAGTTTGAACATGCGTGTTCCAGAGGTCACTTGGATAAAATAAGAATTGCTCAGGTTGAACCCGCTAAGGGAGGTCTATTTTTGGAGGCCCATGTTAGAAGGAATTATCACGGTACGAACTAGATGCCTAGATTTTACAGCATTCTGTGTTGAGTCTCAGTACAGCCGGAAAAAATTTCAGGGCTTGCCTGGGAACCCCAACAGCATGTATGATTTTGATTTTTTTGCAAATTGCTCTGTGGTCCAAACAAGTTACTTAGAAATGATGTTTTTAGAACACAGCCCAGTCACAGCTTGAGCTGGATCTTTTGCCTTCCACTTCCCCTTCTAATCCCTCATCATCTTACTCTTACTTACTTTTTTTCCACCGAATGGTGAAGTTCTCAGAATTATACATGCACCATTCACCCAGTCAGGAACTGAGATGTGGACTCTTGATGAACTAGCTCTTTATGTAAACCCCATGTGAGCTTATTAAACACATCTGGGTAATTTCCAGTAATCATGGTTATTTCTATGTAGTGTTCTGCTTGGGCTTTCACAGGTGGTACAGGGGTAAAGAATCCGCCTGCCAAGGCAGGAGATGCAGGTTCGATCTCTGGGTCAGGAAGATCTCCTGGAGGAGAAAATGGCAACCCACTGCCGTATTCTTGCCTGGATGATTCCATGGACAGAGGAGCCTGGCGGGCTTTATAGTCCATGGGCTCACAAAGAGTCGGACGTGATTGAGCACTCAGGCAGTGTTTTGATTACAGACTTCCAAGCACACACTATAGCCAAAATAACTAAATGCCTTTCACTGTGTTTGCGTGTTCAGTTCACGGGATGCTTCCTGTTCTCAATTTTGTGCACCGCCCTTTGCTAGGGAGCATTTGCTTGGCTGAATAAAACACAGACCTTGCCCACAGGACACTTCCAATTGAGAGCACGTATGTTTCCAAGGTAAAGGCTTTGCTTCTATGTTAGGGAGTAAGCTGTATGGCCTCCAGAAGAAGCCCTTCTTCCATGGGGCAGTTTCTGTCCCGATCGCACCAGCACCCAGGGCCTGGACCAGCGCCTCTGGCCACTCGTCAGCAGCTCGGATGGCTTCTGGCCAGTCTCCAGCACGCTTTTGTGACTGTCTTCCAGAGCATTCCGCTGGGATGCTGACCTTGTCCAGCAGAGATGTCTTGCTCCCACGTGACTGAGAGCATCTTGGTGGCCGCAGACATGGCTTCCTATCTCCTCAGTCCCACCCAGCATGTGGTTTGGTGCCTTCAGAGAGCAGGGCTGGAGGTGTGCTTCAAAAATGCAGCTTCTTTCCTGACTAACAGAAAGTGAGCACCCTACTCCCTTCTCTGCTTTAAACCTCTCACCATGGAACATGCCGAAAATTACGGCTCTGCTTTCTAATCTGTCTCCCCTTCCATGACGTCAGCACTCCGAGGGCAGGGAGCTGTGTCTGTCGGTTCCCTGACGGATATTTAGTGCTCACACTGGGGTCTGAAGTGTAGTGGGTGCTCAAGAAATACTCTGAATAATGGACGAGTGAGTGAGTGAATGAAGAATCTGCCTGAGTGTTCCCCGGGATTAACTGATACCCACCCACAGTAGGATCAGTTCTGCGATGTTCCTGGCTGGGTCAGGTGAAAACATCTGTCTTAACGTAATACCACGATCCCATCGTAAACATCCCCCAAACGAGTGGAAGAGGCCAGTCATCTCCTGCTTCCCACACTCAGTCATTAAAATAAATGGCTTAGCCTGCGCCTAAACCAGCTCCCCTGCTGACCCCGGGGAGACGTCATTTCTTTATCCCAGAAGCAATCCGGGCGAACGAGGGTGAGAAACACTCTATTCATAATGAACTCAGTGGCTTTTCTTTAGACGCTGTTGTCAAATAAACTTTTATGGGCCCAGCAGCTCCCCAGATGTGGTGACACTATAATTCTGGGAGGCTCTGACTGTTTGGGAAGCTTTTAAGGCTTGTGTTCATTACAAAGAATGAAAGGGAAACAGGAATGGTGGTGAGTGGTGGGTGCAGCGTGGCTGCAGGCGTGAGGAGGTCCAGGCCATGCGGTCCCTCCTCCCCTGGGGTCGGCGGGAGCCAGGTGGTCCCTGTTGCTTTCCCCCTCAGCCGCCAGCCTCTCCTCCAGCGTTGCTTCTCACGGGCCTTCCTTCTCCCCAGGCCCTGCCCCAGCTCTCTGCTTCCTCATGACGAAGACAGGGGATATATCCTTATTATTGCATAGTCATCATTACTCCTATCAGAAGTGTGTGCCGGTTTGGACAGAGACAGACTCAGAGCTGAACACTCTCATTAGGGCAGGTCTTTTTTCTTTAGTGTTTTCTCACCCTGTTTCCATGCAATAAAAGCATAATATGTAAAAACTGGGGCAGCTGGTAATTATTATTTTGCACATAGAACTGCCTGGTTATATTACAAATAGGGCAAAGCTTACGGTTTCTTTCATGTATTTCTGAAATCAAGGAGACGCTAGTAGGGAGGGCAAAGCTTATAGTTTCACATGTTTCTGAAATCAAGGAGACGCTAGTTGCAAAATGATGACAATAACGACAGAAACGTCACTGGCCCTACAGGACATCAGGAGTAACTATTAATAAAGGAAAAAACATTTTTAGGGTTGAGCTGAAGCTGAGTTGATTAACTTATTTCCTGGAGGAGAGATAAAGCTAAAGCTATAATTTATTGAAAATTAATGAAAATGAATCTTGGTGGCACTGGCTACCGAACGTGAATGAGAATAGGAATGTGAGTATACCGTATGGAAACAGATTTTCCTTCTGGAATGCCATCTTTCTCCAGCTCTGGTACTGTCACTTACCTCCCTTTCAGAGGTTTTAGTTTGAAAGCATTAATGATGTGCATGGGGCAGTGGCTCTGACGGTAAATAACCACAGAGCTTTTATCTTTGATCTGTAATTTCTTTTGATGTATTTTTTAGAGCACATTAGTTAACAATCTTAAATGAGAACTTCTTCTTTGTGAAGCTTTTGTGCTTTGTTTCAGAGGCTTGACATTGTGCTTTTTTTTGAACAAATGGTTCAGAGCTCTTGCAGCTGAAGATTAAAATCTTTAAATTTTGGTGTCATCATTTATAAAATTCTTGATATCCAATTATGAGACTTTTATCTGGGGAGATAGTCTAGTACTTATAACCAGTGAGATACTGGCAAAAGAATCTGACTCCATGGTTGGTCAAAATATGCCCGTTTTTAGACTTTCTTTACCTAGAGGAATTCATTTTTCATAATTGTCTGCTCAAATATGGCTTTCAAAATGCGTTTGCTTGCTGTTACGGCACCCCACTCCAGTACTGTTGCTGTTATGGTTTATTGAGGATTTTTTTTTGGTGTTTGTTCACATGTATTTGGACATAAATTTGGTTAAAGTAGAGCCTGGGTGGCACGAGGCGGTCACTCACCAAGCCACTCAGGTGACACGCGGTATGGGAAAGCTTTGAAGTGGCTTCCCCGGGGAAGACTGCTCATGGATGGATCAGTACCTGGACTGCTGGATCAACAGCTTTGATTTTTCTGAAACTCCCTCACGGAGGGGATTCCTCTTACTGATTAGGAATCCTGAAAACCATACTTTATTACTGGGATCCTTTCCAAGGTGCTCTCTGCTGCCTCCAGGGTTAGAAGTATGCTTTCTCCAGGACATACATTCTCAGGGACCTTACCGGGTCTGAGTGCGGGACTCTCTTGACCCTTTGAAGTATAAGGCAGAACTCAGAATTGCAGGACCGCCAAAGCGCCTTCCAGTCTGTGCAGACGCGCATGTTTCCCGTTTTCAGAGGAGGGGGAGGATGCTACTGGGGCGTGATGGGTGTAGAGGTGGGTTCTGTCTGTACTGTTTCCCTCCAGTCTTTTGACCTTGGGGATGTTACTGACATATCCAGACTTTAGTTTCCTAGTCAAAACAGCTCCTCCCTTACAGTTTTATTTTGGAGGTTGAATGAGACAATGCAGAATGGCCACTGTATTGTAGGTGGTCAAAATGGATGAGCTTTGTTGGTGCACTGCCCAGAGACACTCATTTCAGCGGAACTGGCCCCCAGAGCACAGTGGGAAATAGAGCTCAAGCCATTTTTGCAGAGCTTAGCAGAAATTGCATGGGATTAAAAAAAAAAAANACACTCCTAAGTAGCTATCCAAATGAGTTGAAAATTTATGTCCACCAAAAAACGTACACACAAATGCTTCTAGCATTTGATAGTCAAAACCTGGAAATAATCAAGATGTCCTTCAATAGGGGAATGGATAAACTGTGGTACATCGATACACTCGAATACTACTCATCAATAAACAAAAAGAGCTGTCAAGTCACAAAAATACCTCTAAGTGTTAAATGAAAGAAGCCAGCATGAAAAGGCTACATACACTATGGTTCCAACTATACAGTATGGTCAAAACTAGAGAGACAGTTAAAAATATCAGCGACTGACAGAGGCTTGGGGGAGGGTTGAAAGCATTAATGATGTGCATGGGGCAGTGGCTCTGACGGTAAATAACCACAGAGCTTTTATCTTTGATCTGTAATTTCTTTTGATGTATTTTTTAGAGCACATTAGTTAACAATCTTAAATGAGAACTTCTTCTTTGTGAAGCTTTTGTGCTTTGTTTCAGAGGCTTGACATTGTGCTTTTTTTTGAACAAATGGTTCAGAGCTCTTGCAGCTGAAGATTAAAATCTTTAAATTTTGGTGTCATCATTTATAAAATTCTTGATATCCAATTATGAGACTTTTATCTGGGGAGATAGTCTAGTACTTATAACCAGTGAGATACTGGCAAAAGAATCTGACTCCATGGTTGGTCAAAATATGCCCGTTTTTAGACTTTCTTTACCTAGAGGAATTCATTTTTCATAATTGTCTGCTCAAATATGGCTTTCAAAATGCGTTTGCTTGCTGTTACGGCACCCCACTCCAGTACTGTTGCTGTTATGGTTTATTGAGGATTTTTTTTTGGTGTTTGTTCACATGTATTTGGACATAAATTTGGTTAAAGTAGAGCCTGGGTGGCACGAGGCGGTCACTCACCAAGCCACTCAGGTGACACGCGGTATGGGAAAGCTTTGAAGTGGCTTCCCCGGGGAAGACTGCTCATGGATGGATCAGTACCTGGACTGCTGGATCAACAGCTTTGATTTTTCTGAAACTCCCTCACGGAGGGGATTCCTCTTACTGATTAGGAATCCTGAAAACCATACTTTATTACTGGGATCCTTTCCAAGGTGCTCTCTGCTGCCTCCAGGGTTAGAAGTATGCTTTCTCCAGGACATACATTCTCAGGGACCTTACCGGGTCTGAGTGCGGGACTCTCTTGACCCTTTGAAGTATAAGGCAGAACTCAGAATTGCAGGACCGCCAAAGCACCTTCCAGTCTGTGCAGACGCGCATGTTTCCCGTTTTCAGAGGAGGGGGAGGATGCTACTGGGGCGTGATGGGTGTAGAGGTGGGTTCTGTCTGTACTGTTTCCCTCCAGTCTTTTGACCTTGGGGATGTTACTGACATATCCAGACTTTAGTTTCCTAGTCAAAACAGCTCCTCCCTTACAGTTTTATTTTGGAGGTTGAATGAGACAATGCAGAATGGCCACTGTATTGTAGGTGGTCAAAATGGATGAGCTTTGTTGGTGCACTGCCCAGAGACACTCATTTCAGCGGAACTGGCCCCCAGAGCACAGTGGGAAATAGAGCTCAAGCCATTTTTGCAGAGCTTAGCAGAAATTGCATGGGATTAAAAAAAAAAAAAGTATTTGAAAAGTAGAACTTGCATTTCATTTCTCTCTCTCTTTTTAAATCCAAATTCTGGGACACAAATCCATAAATTCCATAAACGTTCATGTCATGCCTTGAATTGCTCATTTTACCTACAAATGGGGTGTCTGAATTACCTAGTGCCTCAGTGGCAAGGCTTTTATTCACCTACCAACTTAAAAGGCTAGGGAGGTATTTGAAATCTCTTGGGATTCTGCACAGGAAGATTATTTAAATTGTATTTTCCGGTATGTGTGATACCTACATGAAGTGGAAAGCAAGAGTTTGGAAACTGTTTTATAGCCTCACAAATATATATGCTTCTTTTTTCATATTAAGGATGGAAAGATTATTGTTCAAGAACTTAAAAATAGTATTTCCAATGTTATATAAATTTAAGCCACAGAAAAGACTCGGCACAGTCCTGTGGATCAAATAAAGAGAATGGTGGAAGAGAATACGATGTGTGCTTCTATTTCAAAATCATAAAGCACGATAACTTATACTTGGACTCTGGGACTTGAATATTTTATCACAAGTATATAAAAACCGTTAGCTATAAAAGAAAAAAAGGGAGGTTTCCCTGAAGGCTATGCAAAGGCTTGTGAGCTAGAAGGACAGAGGCCGGTTGCAGCATGGGTAACAGTGGGAGAGATACCGCATGGATGAAGTGACAGGAAGAAAGAAACCCCAACAGAGGGACCACCATACACGCGTTTGTTAACCAGCGTCCATCGAGAGTTGTGTTGCTTTCTCTCTCTCTCAACTTGTATGTGTCTTTTGCGGCACTGCCTGAAATTATGAAGTTCTTGGACATCTCTGGAGAATCCATTCCTAGATCAGAAAGGACCCTTGGGGTCCCTCGTCTCGTGCGGACCGCCCTGCCTTCGTGCGGAGGGGCTCAGAGGGGCGGGGCTGAGCTGGGAACGAGCCCACATGCCTGAGTCCACGTCAGCTGTCTCGTCCGTGACACCAAGTAACGCTGGCCTGCACAGTTCTCTGAAAGCAAGTACAAAGCCTGATCGCTTCCTTCTGTAATCCTCAGCCCTGCCACTAATCCTTGGAAGGAAACCCACCCATAGAGGAAAGCAAGAATCTCTCTCGAAAGTGTCCCGCCTGCACCCTTGGATCACTCGCCTGCATTTTCACACCTGGAAGGCTGTGTCTCAGCAACAGAACACTTGGAAGGACGCGGCTTTGCACACACAGCCCTGGGCTGAGGGCCTGGTCCTCCGTATGGTGCTTAATGTCTCCAGGAAGCCCAGGACGCTGGTGTTCTTAGCCTTCTTTCAGAGTCAGAACCTGAGGCTGGAGAGGGTAGTAACCATCCCCGCGCACAGGGACCACAGGGAGGGCAGGTGCCGAGTCTGCAGCTTAGGCCTGGCTGGCTGCGGCACCTCGGCCAAAACCACGAGAGGGAACCTCGTCTTCCGGCTGGCATGCTTTACAATGTTGGGGGTTGCAAGAAACGGGCAGAGACACTGAAACTGATGTATCGAGAACATTAGCAAATGAAACTCTGACACGCCCATCCCGCTGAAGCAGGAAAGGACGGGGGTACGGCAGCTGGGGAGGACCTTTCTGCTTCTGAGCTCGGAGCTGAGCACCACCTCGCTCCGCGGCTCACAGCACTCTGTTCTGTGACACAGTGCCCGGACAGTTCTCCACAGTCCAGAGACATCTGTCTACCACGATCCTTGGCAGGACCGCAAGGGCACCCGCCCCCACCCCTGTTGGAAACTGTGGCCATTCCAGCTAACCAGGTGGAAGACCTCCATCTCCGCGACGTGGGTGCATCTGGGCAAAGGCAGCCCAGTCTCCTCCTAGAAGGGTGCACAGCCAGCCTGAGACAGGGTCACCTAAGGTGCTCAGCTTCCCCTGCGCTCTGATCTGAGATGGGGGCCCGCACGCCTCCCACCGGGACCTCGGTGACCCCAGGCCGCTCCCTAGCTGCGGCGGTGACGCTGGGCTTTCCTGTGGGTTCTTTCTGTGCTGTGACTGAAATTAAATTGCCCCCTTACGCTTCCTGTGTAATTGCGATGCAGTATTTATTCTGTTTGGGCATGGATAATGAGAGGAAATTCGGAGAGATTTCTCATCCCCCGACAGGGCTCTCTGAAGACTGCCTGATGCGGAGGGATTTGTCAATAGAAGGACACAGGTGAGGCCAGGATGTAATTTCCCTCTGTCTAGCATGGGTATCCAGGCGAAAGCAGTTCACATCGTGTGACTGGGTGTTGAGATGACCTCTTATTGCTGCTGGTGGGAGAGGGAGGCCTTTTTTATGTCGTGTATGTATATACATAGAGATTACAGGTATGTGTATAAGACACGTGTGTGCACGCACACACACATGCACACACACAGAGTTCCCCAGCAGAATCCTGACGGTTTTATGGGCTGGTGAACAGTTAAGTGTAGGCTAGTATAGACGAGTGTCAGTGACCTGGGGGCTCTTCAGAGGAGAGCCTGCGTTCTTTGACGTGTACCTCCCCGCACCCCTGGCCCCCGGCTGGCACAGTAACAACACCTGGAGACTCTTGCTATTAACAGAAGCCTTCTGAACCTGTGAATGAACGATACACCGTCTGTAGGACACTCACCTCTGTGCCCGTTATGGTAACCTGGTTTCTAGCTGAGGAACTGTGGTCCCTACATTTACAAGACCATGTCGCAGGAGCTGGCAAACTGGCCCACGCCCCACGTCCGGCTTGCGCCTGCTTTTGTGACGTTTCATGCAACCATGGCTGTATTCATGGCTGTTCATACATGTACTGTGTCCGGCTGTGCTCATGATGTAGTGGTGGATCTGAATCATTTGAACAGAGACCACATGGCCCGCAAAGCCTGAAATAGATACTATCTGCCCCTTTGCAGAAGAATTTTGCTGACGTCTGTTACATTGGAAACTGACCCTGAAATCTCTTAAAAAGCACAGATCCTGTAGGCTCAGGGCCTGATCTCTACATGCACACGTCGCGCACGCACCTGCACGCATTCTGTGCTACCTTTTCAGTGATTAAAACGAAAAACAAAGTTCAGCAAACATGACTGCAGGGTTCCAGGCCGGGTCTACCGTCCCTCAGATCTTTCTTCCTGTCTCCGATGCCTGCAAACCCACCGAGAGCTGAGCTTTCAAAGGCCCCTGATCTCAGGACGATTCCCGTGGCTTGTGTTTTCCTATCGCTGCGTGCCCTGGACCCCTGCCATGGAGAAACCCCCTTCCCAGGGAGGCTAAAAGGAGCCCACGGCGGGGAGACTGAAGCACTGGATTTAGAACCCTTGCTGCAGCTTCCCTGGTGGGTGCCTCAGTCCCTGAAGAATCTGCCTGCCAAAGCAGGAGACCCAGGTTCGATCCCTGGGTTGTGAAGATCCCCTGGAAAAGGAAGTGGGAACCCACTCCAGTATTGTGGCCTGGAGAATCCCATGGACAGAGGAGCCTGGCGGGCTCCAGTCCGTGGAGTTGCAACAGTCAGACACAGCTGAGCAACCAAACCACCACCACTGCAGGCTACCAGGCCCCTGGGGCTTCCTGGTTATTTAAAATTTCCTCCTCTTACACGATGGCCCCACGTTTGCTCTGAGTCAGTACAGAGCCCCCGGAGCTTCAGGGTCTCCTGTCTGCCCGTCGGTCACATCTCAGGGGCCCGTGTGACCTGGTTCGTTCCGGGCTGTTCCCCCCTCTTCCACACACACCTAAGCCGGCAGGTGACGCCTGGCTGATGCTGGAATGCTCACTCAGTCGTGTCTGACTCTGCAACCCTCTGGACTGTAGCCCGCCAGGCTCCTCTGTCCATGGGATTCTCCAGGTAAGAATGCTGGAATGGGTTGTCATGCCCTCCTCCAGGGAATCTTTCCCACCCAGGGATCGAACCTGGATCTCCTGTAATGCAGGTGGATTCTTTGCCGCTGAACCGCCAGGATGCTAGGAGAGACCCGGCCAGCGAACGGGCCTGTTACACTCTGGGCAACAGCAGATCCTTCCTTCTCACTGGCTGGCTGGGATCAGGCTTCCCACCTTGTTTGCAGGTCTTCTCCAAAGACCAGAATGCCGTGGGGCTGTCACCAGCCAATGGGTCCCTCAAGACGCGAAGTGTGTGGGGTGCCAGCNTTGCCGCTGAACCGCCAGGATGCTAGGAGAGACCCGGCCAGCGAACGGGCCTGTTACGCTCTGGGCAACAGCAGATCCTTCCTTCTCACTGGCTGGCTGGGATCAGGCTTCCCACCTTGTTTGCAGGTCTTCTCCAAAGACCAGAATGCCGTGGGGCTGTCACCAGCCAATGGGTCCCTCAAGACGCAAAGTGTGTGGGGTGCCAGCATGTGAGCAGTGAGCAGCCGTCTCTGCCCAGGTGCCTGGGGAGGGTGCAGCGCCCGAGCCAAGGGCAACAGCCCCACAGTCCTGGGTCAGGGGTCACCTGCCCAGCAGCCCGCAGCTGCCCTGGGGAATTAGGACTGTTAAAAGAATCGGCTGGGTGTCTAAACTCAGTGTCCCATCTGCCTGCTTCTCAGCTTTCAACGACTACATTTGTGGCTCATTTAGATAGTCTGTGTGACCCTGAACTTCCCAGGAAGAGACAAGAATAATGCTGAGAGCTTTGAAATAAGCAGGATCATTCTTGGCATTCATGCAAATAGAGGGATCAAAGGCTGCCTGCACTGCATAAAGGGAGCTGTTTTAGTGAATTGCCCAGACGTTCTGCTGCTGCTGCTGCTGAAGTCGCGTCAGTCGTGTCCGACTCTGTGCGACCCCATAGACGGAAGCCCACCAGGCTCCTCTGTCCCTGAGATTCTCCAGGCAAGAACACTGGAGTGGGTTGCCATTTCCTTCTCCAATGTGTGAAAGTGAAGTCGCTCAGTCATGTCCGACTCTTAGCGACCCCATGGACTGCAGCCTACCAGGCTCCTCCGTCCATGGGATTTCCCAGGCAGGAGTACTGGAGTGGGGTGCCATTGCCTTCTCTGGCCCAGACGTTCTACAAGGGACTAAAAAGGCAGGGTTTCAAATACTTTTTGCACATCTACCCACTTACAGAATGCATCCCACAGAAATGCATGTCTCAGGACAGATCCCTTTCTTAGTGACCTCTGTGTTTTGGTTGTTGCTGAGACCTTTGTGGACAGCATCTTTAAGCTTCCAGCATCCNGGCCCAGACGTTCTACAAGGGACTAAAAAGGCAGGGTTTCAAATACTTTTTGCACATCTACCCACTTACAGAATGCATCCCACAGAAATGCATGTCTCAGGACAGATCCCTTTCTTAGTGACCTCTGTGTTTTGGTTGTTGCTGAGACCTTTGTGGACAGCATCTTTAAGCTTCCAGCATCCCTGTTTAATAGAAGATGGAATTGAAGCTCGCTGAGATTAACTTGCTTATACTGAAAACTTTCTCTGCTGAGGCCTTTCAGAAATCTGTATAATGTCATGAAAGAGTCCCTTCTGAAAAGTAATTTGGAAGCTACTGAAAATGGTCTTGGTTTGTGATACAGAAATTTCTATGCACAGAGGAAGAACTGTTATAAACGGCTTGCCTGGCAAACTTGGTAATGCAGTTTAAACTCTATAGTGAGTTTGCATAAACAAGCTCGACATTGCAAAGAAGTTCTATCCAAGTTAGACATTCAGTATAATTTGCACACAGCCACACTAAGCCAAGTTCAACATACGCTGTCTTCCTTCTCTGGGTCCTAACTTCACCCACGAGAGCAAGCCTGAGGCCTCGCTGGGCCTGCGTCAAGCCTATGATATAGTGGAAACTTGGGGGCAAAATGTGTCACTTGGTTTTAAAGCAGTGAGCTTGGTAGTGCACGCAGCATTCCTCACTGAGACCCCTCCGGCTGTGGATACAGCTTTATACAAAGCAGGTCCTTTCTCGTTGATTTGGGGGTGAGGGTGGGGTGTAGTGGACTGAACCCGGATTCTGATCATTCTCCACGGGTGATGACTTGGAGTGTTTCCCAGTATTTTAACTTGGTCATGAGACTCCTTGTCAGGTTCCATAATGAGTATGTAATCATCTACACACAGTAGAGTGAGTTTTCCTGTTTTCCATCATGAGATACAATGATAAGATACCATTTCTTGGCTTAGATTGAGTACATAAAGTAAGTCCCGTGAATTCCTCATTCTACCAAAACGCCTATTCTCCAGCTCAGATTGAGTACATAAAATGAGTCCTGTGAATTCCACCTTTAAAGAGACTGTCCAGGACACACCCTTCGGAGAATTGGTCTAGGGCTCAGGGCAACAGAAGGTTAAATTTTCAGGATTTTGTGAGCTGGTTGATTTTGGCCAACATAGCATTCACACCATGGAAATCAGCAAATGCAGCTTACTCCCCCATCCCTTGAGAGTCAGTGGTTAAGAATGTATCAGTATCCATCCCCTAGCACCTCTGACCTGCACCCAGACCCCTGAGAAGGAGATGGAGAAGGAGTGTGCCTCTCACGTGCCCGCCTTTGAGGCTGCTGTCTCCTACAGTATTCTGACACGGAAAACAGTGGCAGAAATTCAAATTCTGGGCGAATGAATGACCCTGGGCATGGAACTAGAGGGGTCACCTTCAACATGGGCCTTGGAATGTGAAACCACTTGTCTCACTGCTACCCAGAGAGCTCGAGAGGGAGTGGAAATGAAGATTAGAGTAAGTCCCCTACATATAAATCAGTTCTGTTCTGAGAGCGTGTTCATAAGTCCAGTTTGTTCGTAAGTACAACAAAGTTAGCCTAGGTACCCAACTAACACAATCAGCTATAGAGTACTGGACTGTAATGGGTTTATCATACTTTCCCAACAAATAAGACATAAAAAACAAACACAAAATATAAAACATTAATCTCATAGTACAGTACCTTCTCCAAGTAGTACAGTACCACAGCTGGCATACAGGGGCACCTTCACTTCTTTGAAAGCTTGCAGCTTGTAGGTTTCCTATGTAGGGACTTACTGTGTTAGGAACGGGTGTGGGAGTTCACCCCGATACGGTCCTGACTTTCTACCAGTAACTTGACCCGTGCAGACAACAACTGAACTAGAGGTTAATTTCTAAGTCAGATCATCCTTTGCCTTGATCTAAGGTGCCCACTCCTCAAAAGGTTAGGAGCCGGGCCCTGGACCTTGTCTTGGGGATACTGGGGCCAAGGCCTTTTCATGATGATGAAAATATTCTGTCTTGTGTAGGAGTCGGTTGCCACCTGTGGCTCTTGGGCACCTGTGAGGTTGCTGACGTGACTAAAGCATTTTCGATTATAATTAATTTGAGGGTGAATTTCAGTAGCCACCCTGGCACCTGTGGCACAGAGCGGCCCAGGGCTTGCAGTTACCTGGCTGGGGGCCGGCCTGTGTGTGGAGCGTGCCGAGGAGCACTCATCACAGTGAGCGCATAGGTACAGGAGAAACGTGGATAGTACCTCCCTTCTGAGCTTTCAGAACCCAGCCCTGCTAACCAGCAGGGCAGCCCTCGTGCCTCCATGAGAAATGAACCCATGCGGAGGCCCCTGGCCCTGGGTTCCGTGCCCCCCTTGACCTGCTCCCCTTCCCATCTGCAGGACAGGCGATGAGCTCCAAGGACAGGTGAAGAGGTGGGGCACAGAGGCGAAGCCCTTGCCCCAAGTCCTCACAGCCAGAATTCCCATCTAGACGTGTCTTAATAAACTCAGCACCACTTGGTAGACTGATGTAGCCTCAGAAAACTCAGATTTCAAGCAACTCTCCGCCCTTGTTCTAATAGAAGGAGCCTTGACCTAGAACACAGTTGTCCTTGCACCGGTGTTTGTGGATGATCAACCCGTGCAGGGCTTTATTTTGGCATGTACACCCGTGAGAAGCATGCTATTTAGATACACATTTGGTTTTACACCATTTGCTGAATTTTATTTCCCGTTTGGTGATGCTCGTGTCTTTCTGTTTTGCTGTCTGGTTTAAATCACTAGCAGCTGTATCGAGGTCTGTGATCGGTCCTGTCTGGGCTTTTAATGTTTCTGTGGGAATGTGCTCTGCTGATCAACAAATCCCTTATAGACCCACCGCGCTGTGTTGCTTTTGGTTGTGTATTTATTCAAGTCCAAATGATTGAAATGGGATGAAAATGGAGATGTAAACCCAAAATTCAACAAAGACTTTTGAAAGCCTTCTGTCATGGTAGGTTACTACTAATCTCCTGTTAGATTAGTTTACAATTGGCTAGCAACTCATTTTGCTTCATACTGTCAGCGGCAAACAATGCTAGGTCATAGGACGTGCCAGGCAGGGGGTGGTGGGGGCGGGTAGATTACTGACCATCAGCTCCTTTTGTAGGTCGACCACCTGCATGAAGCCAGATGCCAAGGGTGCTATCTACATCAGGCAGCTTGGCTCTGGAGCCAGGCCTTAAGCCTCCTCTGCTACCTTGGAACATAGAGGTTGTTCCCTCCCCTTAGTTTGCAAGATGCAAACACTATGTAACTCAGTCACGGCCATCCTGTGCACCGGGTGGCTTGCTGTCCTGACAGCGCATTTCTGGGTTAAGTGGCTGCCAGCTCACTTAACCAGGGGCGGGCCCACAGGGTGAAGGGCGCTAATCACATGAGGCCAGAGGGCACCGTCTCAGTTGCCACCTCCAAAACACGGGCTGGAAGAATCCAGACAGCATCACAGGGGAATGGGAAAGAGCTGATTGGCCATCTCGACAAAGCCAATGAACCACAACGTTATTGCAAGAAGCACAGAAGCAGAGCAGTGCTGGCTCTTTCCCATCAGCCTAGCACACGGCCTGGCCTTCCTAGCTAAGAGGCTCAAGACTAACGTCCTATCTTAGGTCATTTGTTGTTAAATTCGCTGCTGCACAATTTCAAGTTCAAAAGATGGGAAACAAAGTTCAGCAATCTGTTATCAGCGGCAGACACTCCTGGCTGTTAACATTCTCTCTCCTGCCCATCTGGATACACAGGGCATCTCGTGGAGAAAGGCGTCTCTCTCCTAATCATATACAGATAGCATCTGTCTATGAATGGACATCGCTTCTGTAAGCTCCAAGTAAGATGGGGGGTGGGGACCCTATTGTCTGTTGTATAAAATATAAAACCTGGTATAGTCCTGAATATCAGTGTTATTCCAATTATTTAGCATAAGCGAGGCAGCATTTACTTTTCAAAATGCCATCCGAATTTCTTTTCCATTACTAAGAGGCAAGTCGCTTCTTATTTAGATT